>JAGDQP010000235.1:77261-186460 GCA_022664845.1 Lepisma saccharinum
GTAGAAGGCACCTTACAAGGGGGTCGCGGCATGAAAAAGGTTGAGAAACACTGCGCTGGATCGATCCCTGCTCATGCCATGTGCACTTTCTGGTAGACAAACACCTTGTGCGCATGGGCGGATTTAATAGAGATATCCTGGGGGGGGGGGAATACAATTTATGTTATTGATAACAAATTGCAAAGCTATCGTTTAGAATGAAACATTTAAAGTACCTTAAAATATTGGGCCTGTTAATTTTGATTTCCCCATCTGTAATGGAGGCTAGTGCTTAAACGAAAACAGATACAGAGAAACTGACTTCAAATTTGGGTTTAGCGATCTCGATTTATCCAGCCGTTTCTAATTTGGTGTTTAAAATTGAAAAACCCTTTTCATTTGGTTAGCCTTCTGCATTTTACGAATTTATGCAAATGATTACATTACAGTAAAGCAGATAGAGAGTCACTGACCTCAAGTTTGACGTCAGCGAATATGACATCGATTAATCTGTTCTTTTCTAAACATTTTGATATGACTATTAAACTGTCGATATAATTATTAGACTAAACCTTGAAATGGTTAACCTTTATTAAAGGAATGGTAATCGTTGTCAGATTTCTTTGCATTTGACAGGAATCAAACTAATACGTCCATGCAATACGAACATAGATGACGGAGCTTTGTGAGAAAAGAAGAGCACGCTTCGGGATTCGAACTCGCGTCGCCAGCTTTATGGACGAAAAGGGGGAAAAAATTAACGTGACGAAACACGCACGGCCACGAAGCTATCAGAAAAACAAGCTTCAAACTCAACTCTTACTGAAATAAAAGCAAAGTAAAGTTATTTAGAACTGATTTTTTGTTTCGGTTACAGTGTTTCGTGCATTTATGAGCTAATCTTCTATTGACTACTATTTTGTTAAATTCTATACGTATAAAAAGCATGTTATATAATTTGTTAAAGGTTTCAAAAACAGTATTTCACGTCCCAAGTGGGAATGAACAAAACTTAATCGCTAATGATTACATAGCAACATCACTGTATTGTAATTTATTTTACGGCCACTAATAACAAAAGAATAGTTGTAATTAATTTTATTCACATATTTATTTTGCTACATCACGACTAGATATACACACATTATTTTCTTCACAAAAATTAGTACTTTAAAAACTGCACTAATACACTCATTGTACTAAAACCCGCCCAGTGGTCACTCATGTTGTTGCGAGGTTGCCATATAGCTGAATTTCTGGACTTAAACTTTTTAAGAGCTGCTAAAGAGTGCGCTCACATTTTGAATGTCTCAGTGTTCATGAAAAAAAATAAGTTAATTTTCTTGAAACAAAAACAACGTAAAAGTAGTGACTCCCAGGTTCGATCAGCTTTTCAATACGTTCACCACCGGGCCAACCAGGATGAATTAACGAGGTAGGAGTTGCACGTGTCGGTCGGGACTGGTGCGGGCCTGGATTTGCAGGACTCTAATTCGTGCAAAATGTATATCTTCGTAAAATGATGAATGCTTTTCAACTCAAAAAGTATAGTGAAGTAAAATCATATTCGCACGATGATAAACGAAAAGATGAACCAACTTAAGTTTGCCATAAAGAATTACACATCTCAATTGCAAGCCAACCAAAGTTAGACAAAACAACTTTTTGCTCTACTTCTAAAAACAAATATTACCCAATTGTCTTCTCTTATTCTGTTTAGAAGCAACACAAGAAAAAGAGTATTACATTTAAATGAGGCAACACAAGAAAAACATTATTATGTTGAAACATTGAGTAAAGTTGGAATCGTTTTAGAATTCAAATGAAAAGTTATCTTTTGATACAAGTTTACATGAAATATGATCATGAACTGTGTAGTTAGAAACAAATTAATACCTACGTGCATATTTACGCTAATCAAGACTTGCCACAGTGAAATATTTCAGACGCATACTTTCAATATAAGCTTTACTAACTGATTACAAATAATTTCAGATTCAAGTTAACTGAAAGCAATTATTCTATTCCAGAAATGTCATGTACTAGAAATTATTAACGATGTGATTTCAGATTTCAGATTTTAGATCCTCAAGACAACCTCTCAAAATACTTTATAGTATCAAAATTACTTGATACTATACCATATTATTTTTTATAAAATTAGAATCCATTTGAAAAATGTATGCACGTAATTCCGTTTCCAAACTTTTATCAATTATACTTTTCCAGTAAAAAGTAAATCAGGCTTGTAACGTCCATCTACATACGCTAAAAAGTCTGCAGATACTTGTGGGTTACAAGTGTAGACGACTACACTGTTATTTCGAGAAACAGAATCACTAGTAATACTAGTCACATTGTGATACTAGTCCGTTGACTTGTAGCTAGTATTTTACAACTGTAAGTTTGAGAAACAGGGACTTGTGAGACGAATTGATATTAATAGTGTAGAGACTAGTAAAATTGTTCCAATAGTTTTGAGAAACCGGCCGCTGAAAGTAGTAATAATATTTCTGGAGAAAAAGCTTCAGCTAAGAACATTAGTCCAGTGGAACGACGTCAGACTACTGAATAGTGAAAGTGATTAATGTATCTTCTTGCCGAATATTTTTACAAGGCAAAAGTGAACAATCGAATAGACACTTCTGTTCGTGAACGTCGAATACTAATAAATGTGGAAGCAGCTAGCCGAATTCCCTTTGGTAGGAACGTCCTTGTAGAAAAAGAAGACGACGACGAATATTGGTTGGAAGATTCATACTAAAGTATCTGTGTATTAACAGTGTAAATACGAAGAAGTCATTGACCTGAAGCGTCAAGTTTTCTTGTACTTCTTTAACACAAAACAACTGTAACATGTGTTGCGTAGAATTTTAGAAGTGAAATGTGTGGTGCAGTGGTTTCGTCTTCACCTTTCATTCCGATGACCGGGGTTCGATCCGCAGTCAGCGCCGTATTTTTTCGACTAAAATGATACCTTCAACTATTTACAGAACTCAATCAGAAATTCTCCTTGGGTCAGAGAGAAAAGAAGCATCACTAGCTAGAATCAAAAAGTAAACCTTGTGTTTGCGTTTGTTCTTTAGGTAATAATACATCAATCTAGTTTCAAGGTTTTCATTGATCTTTCTCTATCCTTCTCTTTCTTTCCATGACTTCATCAATTATTTTTTTTCTCTTTCTCTCTTACTAATTCCTTCTCCTACACACACACTTTCTGTCATTATGTGAGTGTGTGTGTGTTTATTCTATCTCTGCAGATTATTATAAACATTATTTTATTCGTGTCATGAGGAAAATTACCCGGTACTACTTCAGTCAGGATAGATGGTCGTACTAAAAGCTTTCGATTGCTAAGCCAACGCTATAGCAACTGAGCTACGGCCACTTGATCGATCTCGGTCTCCATGTCGATCCATCAACACGGCATTAAGAAGCAATATTCCGATTCACAGAGCGACAGGTTTATATATTTTACTCGTTGGGTTTGCATCTTATTTATAGCTTTTAGGCACCTATGGATCACTCCAAGATAAGGTTTTGTGAAATGCGGTAGGGAGTCGGCCAGGACGTAAAGTGAAGGTATCATCCCGGTACATGCCTGGTGTGGCTGAGGAAAACACTGGCAAATCCTAAGTCAGAACAGTCAACCGCTGGTACCGAACCGAGAACCTCCCGAATTCGAAACCAACACTCTCCAAAGTTAGATATGTTGGCTGTTTGGAACAAAACATACTCATATCTATGTTTATCACATTGCATGCACACACAAATATTTTTCTGGAAAGGGAAAGATCTTAATTTATCTCAGATATTCTCCATATGATGCTCAAAAATTCGTACTTTTATTTGTATCTGTTGAACATTAATATATACTGTATATATACTCCTCCCTTCGGGGAAAGACCTCATCCACTAGTGGATTGAATATGGCTGTGATATATGCAACATATTTTGTGTATTTTGCTGCTAACATCTTCTTTGTAACGTAAATAATAACATATTATCAGAAATTATAAAGCATAAATATGGTGCCCCATTTTTAAGAACTGAAAGAAACAGACGTTTTGTCTTGTCTTTCGTGCATAACATTAGTGTTCTATGGAATACTCGATTCATTAAGAAAGAAATAATTACCTAGTAACCATAGGTTTCAGCGTTCATTTTCGTTTCTCCATGTTCGGTAAGGATCTTTTCTACTGGACAATTTAAATTACGTATTTCAACTAAAGTAAAATTGCGTTAGGTTCCCTGTTTTGCTGTTTCAAATGCGATGTCTCTTTTTTTTTCATTCTTTCGTACATACTACAAGAAACCATAAATATCTTTCCAGAAGCCAGGACATGCGATAATGATTTCTCTTAAAGAAAAAAAGTATCCAATCCTTGCTCGTTCACGCACACACTCTCAGAATCACACATCGCCCCCTCTACGTCAGTTGGGTGGCCTATCTTCTAGGCTTGGAGAAAAATCGTGTATAATAAAGTCATGTAAACATTATATTGGCCATGATAGTACCTTCGTACCAAATTTATTTTCTCTACCTCCGGCCCTTTAGGCTATGCCCGCTATACAACAATAAGATTGGCTGCCATTTTGGATCCAAGATGGCGACTTTTTCAACATTCTATAATATATTCTTAACCTACTAGTTATGATGTACCTTCGAACGATATTTGGTGTTTATAGCTTCATCTGTTTAGGATATGAACTCTACTTAGCGATGGAGAACACTTGAACGATTGAAAAGGACCTGCCACTTTTAAAGTCAAACTGATAAGTTTCCCCACCGTTTCAGATCGTATATGGTTCATCTCTGTGTGACTTGTAGTTACTGAGATCGGGGGGGGGGGAACAAACATAGCATGTCAAAATGCATAGGAAAAATTGAAAAAAAAACTAAGTATATGAAAAGGACCTGTCAGTTTTAGAGTCATAGCCATAAGTTTCCCCGTTGTTTCAGATCATGACGAATCAAACTATATGCCTCAACTCTGTCGGACTTGTAGTTGCTGAGATCCAGGGGAGGGGCGGACAGGCAGACAAAACAAACCCTATATCTTCCCTTGTTTACTGACGTTCATACGGGTACGCTAATAACTGTGACGATAAATATTTTTGTAGCAAAATCATGGGAAGGTACGTAATGAAAAGTTATCATAAGAAACAAATGAAAGTAGAATTTCAGTGCGTTGGCAATTGTCAGAAACGTTCATTGAAATGTTAGAAACTGTCTTATATATCGGTAGAAAGAAGAGTTTAGGGAAATTCTAAAAAGTAAATAACACATAATATAGTTTATAAAATTTTCTAAAGCGTTATTATATCAATGTGCATCTAAGCTAACACATTTCTTTACTTTTTCGTATTTTTCGGAAGTTTATTTTGAGTTTCAACTTAAGTTTGTAGCTATTATTTGAGAATCATAACCTGCAAATGTCGTGAATATATTGGGTAAGTGCAAGACTTCTAGCAGTTTTGACATATCACAGGTTAGCGGAGTACTAACCTCATAGATAGCGCTGCTAGTGCGTGAATCGATAGTCATGTAATCGGTGGAACATTAGAGCAGCCATTATAGGTACTGAGTATCGACGAGATTCCAGTTTACAACGACATTTCTTTGTACAACCCAATGCAGAACTGTTAATTGTGGTTTACTTGTACTTCTTATACTTATTCTCTACCCCTCTCCTTTATTTCCATACCACCAACCCAAATTGAGACAAAAATGGCGTTGTTCAAGTGCAAATTACAATGAAGAACGTCAAGAAGACCTTTCATTTCAGGAAAAAAGGCGTGAGCTCCAAGCCCGATACTTTGCTCTCACAAAACTGAAAAGAACTTTGGTTACTTGGTTGATTGAGCAGACAGAGACAGCGTATTGCACCGTTGAAATGGAGACGCTAGTGAGATGGAGCCTAAACCTGCTTATATCACGGACCCATTGTACTATGAATGTACTGTTTTCACTCGACGATACACATGTTTTTTTGCAAATAGTTTCAATTGTGTGCTACTATTAGAGTTAACAGTTTAAACGTCGTATGATTCATCTTATTTAAACTATTCTTTTGTATTCACTATGGCATCTCATACGTTCATGATAGCATAAGCTAACGGAAGAGCTTTAATAGGCTCATACATCTTGCGTCTCCAAGCACAGGGAGCAAACGTTGGCCTGCTTGATTTGAAACACCCTGCAAGTGGTGTTGTTGCATGACGTATGACTTTTCCTTACACACAGTGAACCTCGTACGTTTCTGCATGCTACACGGCAAGACTCACCGGAAGGTCTTCCAGTACTTGTGCATTGGTTTGAAAGCTTTCGAGTTGCTGCACTACGTGACTCTGTTTGACTCTTATGTGACATTTGATTGTGATGAATGAATATCATACAACAATATATTGGTGAGTTTTGTTGCCACTACTTTTCCTCGGCTTTCCTTTCCCTACTAAGTGATTGTCATTGTAATGCCAATAGGCGCGCGTGTTGTTTTTCCGTACAACCTAGAAATGCACGGTCAAAGATACCAAAAGACCATAAATAAATATAAAGTAAATGTTGGATACGACAAAATAATGTACCGCGAACTAAATATAGTTTGATAACTAGAGATGTAGACTGACAACCAAAAAATAACTTTCCAATTTAAAAAAACCTAAAGGAAAAAGAAGCTATTTTTTCGAAAGGGAATTACAAATATCTTTCGTAGTTATTGTTATTATTTAGTTCTGTTCATAATCTTTCGTGTGACTTTGTTTCTCTTGAAAACTCTTACTTGGCAAACTTAAAAAGAAAAATCAATTAGGTAGGAAATGGTTTGTAGGTAAGCCATTCTTATTTCAGAAGAGTATTATTTCTCTTTAAAACGAAGCAAAAGATTTAGAAGTAGGAATGGTAAGTAAGGTTTATGACCAACACCAACGCTTTTTCTCTCACTCTGCACCGTCCTAACTCGACGCTCGTTTTACGACATCTCTTTTTCTACTTCTTTTTTGGTTCTGGGTTTGGAATTTATGAGCCTTTAAAAACTAACGTGACATATTCCATTCTTCTGATCCGATACGTCTTTTCAGTTCTCGTTCTGTAAACCTTGCACCGACAGCATTTTCTTTAAATTTTAGTGTCTTTAAAACCTTCACTGTTCTATTGAATATATTAATTTCTCTTTAACGAATACCTGCCTGCAGGTCATTCGCAGAAATCAGACAAAGCACTCATCAGAACAATCACGATCCGTTCATTAACAATTAGCTCCATCTTGAATCACCTGCAATGACAGAATGACAAACAATAATTTGGCATATTCCAGAGCAAATAGTCCCTATCTCCTAAACAAACAAACATAGGTTTAAAACGATTTCACATTTGAATTCATAAGAACGAGCTAGCCTACAAGACAATATGTCACATGTTACCCTTTATATTTCCATTTTCTATATGAATCCGAGATGGCGGCTTTCAAGATGGCCGCTATGAAGTCTCTCCATCAATGATATTCAACATTTGGTCTTACTCTCCAGACATTTTCATCTTACCAGGGTGTTTCCATACTTTCCCCTCGCCCTGAAATTAAAACATATCTTTTTTTCAATTTCCTATGTCTTTTGAGTTAAATTATACAACTTTTAAACTGGTAATAACTTTGTAGACGTCCTTAGATAAAATATGATAACAGGGAAGGAGGAATTAAAACTACAGTATTTCATGTTTCGTCTCCCAAATTTCTCTACGGGTTACTGTTTATGAGATAAACCTGTGAAAAGCATATTTTTGACGCCATTGTTTCAAACTAGCGGCCGGTTCTTCTGATCCAAACGATTAGAACTTCTGATATTTTATTCAGCACGTCTTTCTACATAGAATAGCGAGAAAATAATGTTATTGCAGTTTTTTAACATCAAATCATATTTTTACTGCACTACATGTGCTTCTTGTGTTATAACCCTACAATCACTCATTATGGCGTAACTGGCAATGTGTCGACAAACAATACTTTGCATCCCTGCAGACGTAACAATTGCGCTAAACCTACCAATTAGCAAGATAAATACAATGGATACAAGATTAATATTACCATCGATAATTTCTTTCGACGTCAACAGAGGTGACGCCTAGCCTCAAAAATAACTGTTTTGTCTGCTATGCTATCGGATACATTACGTGGAAGAATCGTATGCGTGCTCTTCGTTATCTGCATTATGGGTTGCAACAAAAGTTACGAATGCGATGAAAAAGGGAGCTATTGCCTTTGGGCTAACCAAACCCACACCATACACCAAAGCGTAAGCCATAGTGCTGTTACAGCCTATAACATTTATTTTATTTTATCTTACCATACACAAAGCAACGGACTTTGCTGTTGTGTAACTATGGATTGTTCAACGTACCTTCGAACTACAATCCAGTCAGTAGATACAATTATCGCCATAACAGTACCATAAGTGCTCACGATACAGGAACAGCTGCAATTTAAGGAAATTGTTCTCCAACTAGACAAGCAAACGCTCTTAACCTTTGAACCGACATACCCGTCTCTCAGACCGGGAAGGAAAATAATCTTTGACGTACTGTCTAGGTTTGCACGTCTGGCTTTTCAGTAGCTGAAGTTCTGCCGTTGTCATTGTGACACAGTTATGTTGTAAAGGTTACTTAACGTCTCCTAGCAGTTACTTCAGTTTCTTTGGAATCCTGTCAGTCTGACATACTGATATGTCAGATAATGAGCATAAAATTGTCAATATGCTAGACCGATATGTCAGATAGTTCAGGACTGTCTCAGTGTTGTGTTTTCGGAATAGTGATAAGGTTTCGGAAATTTACTTTTTCAGTATTAATAATATTACTATCGAATTAATTTGCCATCGTCAACATTCTGCAATATTTTTAAAACAAGTGATCCGGATTTTGACTTAAAAAACGTGAACTTTGCTGTCAGACAATGAAGAATTTGAAGAACCTTCTGGTATTTCTGTGAATGATTCTGATACGGATCCGGACTTTGTATCAGATAAAGCTAAAATAAATAATTCTGAGTCAGACTGCAGTGTCTCTCACTTACAGGACGGCGAAAGTGATGAGGGGTGAATTTAATGTGAACAAAGAGAAGGTGAACATGTCCGTGTACAAGATGTGAACGTATCTGCTGAAGTTGAAACTGTGCTTGTACGAAGTGAAGGTCTAAGTATTCGTTTAACTGTGAAGGATCAAATTCAAACTGGAAAGGACGAGATAGCTGAATATTATACAGCCAAAAACGGACTTAAGTGGTAGGTACTCAGCAGAACCGGTTACAGCTCACAGAACATCACAAAACAACATAATTTGTGGACTTTTGGATTATTAGGTCTTGTAAGAAATGAAACCTTGGTGATCGTCCACCAGGTGAGATTATATGCAAACCTGCTTGATGCCATGATACCTAAAATTATAAAGTGAACAAATATAAAAGTTGAATCTGCACGAAATAATGCAGGTAAAGACCAATGAAATCACTACAAACAAATTTGTGGTAATCAAATAAGACCATTTATTGGCTGTTGTCAATTTTCAAGTCTGGTACGAGAATATTTATGCAATGTTCTTTACCGGTTCTACTGGTAGTTGAACTTTTGTTTTATCATCTCCGTAAAGAGATTCGAAATTCTTCTAACGTGAATCTGATTTGATAACCCACAAGATAAAGAAGTAAGAAAGAAATATTATCCTATTGCAGCGATATCTAAATATATAAGTAATTCATAAATACTGTCGAAATCTGCTTATGTTTGGAACCGCTCTGACGGTGGATGAGATGCTCATGCTGTTCAGAGGGCGTTAGAAGTATCGCGTCTATATGTCAAATAATAATAATTATTATTACTATTTGCATATTATACTTTCAGATAGATATGGCGCACAGTGAGGTCTATTTAAAAAAAGTTGGCCAAAAGTAAAAAACGCAAGTGAATGATCTCAAAATCTGAAGTCGGAGTTTTTTGCGGTCGCTGATTACGAATCTGAAGTCAGACTTGCAAAATGTAACCCCCTTCATCTATTCACAACTCCTATTCGTGAAACAAACTGTATATCATGTTACTATCAAGATGAATATCATCATGTCCATGTTTTTTTTGGGTCGCTGATTACGAATTTGAAGTCAGAGTTGCAAACTTTAAAACCCTTAACAACATTTTAACATTTTAGCTTATACTTAAATAAAATATTATGTTTTTTTTTTAAAATAAATGATACCTCATTGGATTTTGGGTGGCCATTTTGAATCCAAGATGGTGACTTTGTTAACATATTGTAATATTTACCTAAACTACTCGTCATGATACACCTTTATGACAAATTGTGTTTCTCTAGCTGAAACGGTGTGGAAAATTGATTTCTGGGTCCACCATTTTGGATCTAAGATAGCATCTTTCGAAATATTTTGTAATACTTTCTTAACCTACTAGTGATCATGTACGTTCGTGTCTAATTTGAAGTTTTTAGCTCCAGCGGTTTAGAGTCTGCACTCTATACAACAATAGGTTTGGCGGCTATTTTCGATCTAAGATGGCGACTTTTTCAACATGTTGTAATGTTTTCCTAAATTACTTCTAATAATGCACCTTGGTGCCGAATTTCGTAGCTCTAGCTCAAACGGTGTGGAAAATGGATTTTTGGGTCCACCATTTTGAAACTATTCAATAACAATCATGGGCAACTTCGGGTATTTTTTTATTATTATTATTGAAGAAAATACGTACATTTGACTATAGCCTAGAATTAGTCTGACAGCGGAGCAACATATCTTTTTCATAATAGCATATCATATTTTAGTGCTTTCAATTAATAAAAATCAATAATAATTATTGTTTCACTAATAATTTATATTTGATAAATTATTATTTCGTAACTTTTTTTAAATTTTCTACGTACTTTCAGACGTTCATTGCATTTTATTTTATTATGATCTGCTTCAATCTAAAGTTTTTATACAACTTTCAACACGTGCGTCGTTTACTGCCTCAGTAACACAATCGATGCCAATCGAACAAAGGTAGCTTTGCCACTCCTATTCTGGGACAGGTAAAAGAAAATAAACACATTCATAAGTAATTTCTGACCATAACGGATGTACTATAACCAACCCAACATGAACAAAATCTCTAACTAGTTTCTCTTTTTCTTTTCTTTTTTTAACTTTCGGCCAGCTTTTTTGAAATCGGCCGCACTGTGTGACGGTCTTATAGACCGATATGCCGGATTGTATAAAAAAATGCTCATATGTCAGGTTAAGGGTTAACAGTAAATGCAGACCCACAACAAACACCGATGCTAATAGCTGTTGAGAATTGTACCCTTGCTTCATACTGTCTTCCTTAAATCTTGTAGTATCGACGACTGAAAATGCGCGATCTGACCTAATAAATCTTCTGCCTCTTTGTATTTTAATTACGTGAGACAAGATGTAAGTAGGCCTACATTAAAATTCAACGGAACTCTTCAATGAAGACTGTGTTTAACTTGGAGAGAACTGTGGTGTTTTCGATGTTATTACCTTTTTCACAATAAACCTTGTGTTGGTAAATGTCTAAATTAACACAGAAAAATTGACAGCCGCCGCGACCGGGACTCGAACCCGGATCTCCATGTTGCCGGCTAGGTATGCTACCAATTACAGCACCACGACACGGCCACAAGGTTTATTGTGAAAAAGGTAATAACATCTATTATTTCATACTCCCTGATAGCAGAAAGATTCCTCAACTAAAAATCTCCGCCTGAGTGGAGTGCCTGGGCCTCGTACCCAGCAATGAAGAGTTGGGAGAGTGTCTAGGCGAAAGGAACATTCCATATACACAGAGAATTGGCCGTTCCATGGTGGTGTAATTGGTAGCATACCTAGCCGGTAACTGGGAGATCCGGGATCGAGTCCCGGTCGCGACGGTTGTCAATTTTTCTGTGTTAATTGTGATGTTTTCGTTTGTTTTTTGTATTTTTACTTACAAGGAATATTTGAAGTTACTACGCACTTGAGCGAGCACAACTTCAGTTCTGTAAGTAGTGTTGTGTTTTGTAAGGTATCACCGTGCATTCGATACCCCAGTTTTTCAGAACCTCAGCTGTCAAGTGCACAGGGTTAAAACTATATGATTACGAGTTCTTGCCAATAAAGAATTATAATGAAACTATTACTAGCTATGAAGTAATTTTAGCATACCTAGCAAAGCATGCCAATTTTTGCAGCAAGGTTACGGAGAAATGTTCTATTGCAGCAACAACATTTCGTTGTGTTTGGACCACAAAAATTGGTACTCTACATAAAATCATGTACAAGTTAATGATGATCATACTTGAAGACCACAGGAGAAGAACGTCCTTTGTCCATTTTTGGAAAATTGAGATAATATAGCCATCTGATTGTTATTTGAAGAGCCTTTTAAACTGGGAGGCGCGTTAAAAACACGATGCGCACTACTTCCATGACCACTTCACACACACGAGGCTTACGTGCTTTATGCAATGTCATCAGAACTGTCAATCTCCTTATATATACTTCGTACATTACGTTTTGATGCTTTTAACGGCGGATCTTGATCATACTCCGTTATGAACTGTCTTTGCACTGTCACTGACACCATGTTCAAATAGGTGCTCATAGCACCATCTGCCACGAGAACTAAATAATTTTGAGCTTTTGCGTCATTTTCAATAAGACACATCTACTTGTTGGAAAGACTTCACTTAAAAATGGGGACAATAAAGAGCAGACTGGGAAAGCAATAAAAATGGATTGACCAGAAACAGAAACGTTTTTACGTAATGACAAAGCGAAGAATAACGATCAGGAAAGAGAAAGAACTGTTGTCTCTCCGTACATGGAAATATGAGTAATCAACTATACGGAGAGTATTGAAAAAGTAAAGGTCGAGAACCAAAAGCAAACTACGATCTGTCAAAAATGACTCAGTTCTAATTGCGGAACATTCGCATAATTGTATTGAATTATTGAAATGTATTGAACTTTGAAGGTCAAATTTGAAGGCCCCAGAATGTAGTGAAATTTGAAGGTCAGGATTTGTGTAACAATGAAGAAATAGCTAATACATTTGCACATTATTTCTAATCAATGTTTGTATCCTCTTCTGAACCGTTCAGTAACTTTGATAGTAATTCTAGGGTGTACGATGAAATCGTAATATTGTCTGTTGACCAAATACATCTGAATGAAAGAGAAAAGGCTATCAAGTATCTAAAATTCAAAACGTCAGTTGGATCTGATAGTATACCCTCTTAAATAATTAAAGGATGTATCGATATATTTAAATGTCCCCTATTGATTCCGTACAACTTGACACTAAAAACTTGTACTTTCCCTGACAAATGGAAATCTGCTTTAGTTTGTCCTATACCTAAAACAAATGATAGGCGAGAAATTATCATCCACAGGGCTATAGCAATCTTACCAATCTTTGAAAAGGTTTTTGAACAGATTTTGTATCAAGAAATTATTAATCATGTGAATACAGTTATCTCAACTAAACAACATGGCTTTGTTTCACAAAAATCCACGGTAACGAACCTTGCAATTGTTATTGATTTTATTGAAAACTCGTTGGACAAAGGAAAGCAGGTCGATGTGATATATATTGACTTTGAAAAGGCGTTTGACAGGGTTAATCACAATATATTGCTAGGTCAATTAAATCACTATTACTTCTCTCCTTCCTTGATTAAGTTCATGTGCTCTTATCTAACTAATGGCAGGCAGTCTGTTCTATTTAATGGATACAAATCTGATTCATATACAGCACTCTCAGGAGTTCCGCAAGGCTCGAATCTTAGACCATTGTCATTCTGCTTGTTCATTAATGACCTGCATGAATTCATACAGAACGATGAGAATGTAGTAATTGGGGATGACCTTAAAATATATGTAAAAATTAATTTCATGAAAGATGCCATAAAACTACAGCACAGTTTAGACAACTTTACTAACTGGTGCGCTATCAATCAACTTTTAGTCAATACGAAGAAATGTAAAGTTTTATCATTCAGTAGAAAATGAAATTCATAAGTATGTATTAAGTAGGTCCGATGTAGTTAAAGACCTTGTGACGTTTGATGTGAAATTGACGTTTAACAGCCACATAACAAATATTACAAATGAAGCTTTTAAATTCTAGGATTTGAAATAAGGATAGGAAGAGAGTTTAATAACATTTGTACATTAGAGAAAATGTGTTATGCTTATGTTCGTTTCAAATTAGAATATGCTTCTATCATTTGAAATCCGCATCAACAGAAAGCCGGCAACAACTAGAGAAAATACAACCCAAATTTCTTAAATTTCTAACCAATATACTAAATCGGATCTATCCAACTTATGAAAATTACGGTACAATTGTTAAAAACTTTAATTTTCAGAAATTAGAGCAAAGGCGCTGTATTTCTGATCTATTATTATTTTTTGTTTTAGAAAAGTAACTCAAAAAGGCTTAGATTGCACAGACTTAGTATCACAGATTCAGTTTCGTGTCCCGTCATTAAAAACTCGTGTAGACAACACTGGTCTTTTCCACTGCAAAAAGGCAAGGACGGGACGATGAAGTCACCAATCTGGAGAATATCTACTACTCACAATAGCACTTGTATCGAATTGGATACAATTATGTGATATGTCTACCAAAACATTTAGAAATATTGTAATAAAAAAATGTATGGACATTGTAAATATCGACACTTTAATTGGGCTATCAAGCCTGTTGTGTTGACAATAAATAAATAAAGAAATAATTGGTTAGACAGCAAGGACTATTGAAATTAGAATGAAAGTGCATCAGCTGTATTGTTATAGGAGAAATACAGAAAAAAAAACTTTGGTAGAACATTGGAGATCAGGAGACGAGGTGTTACAAATAAGCAGCGATTATTGAGAAAGAAGTATTAAAGAAACTTTTAAAACAATGAATGAACAAAACTTAACGACTAAGAAAGATGATAGTTATAGATGAGATCAAATTCGGACAACAGCAATCACGAATTTTTAAATCCTATTCATAACGTGTCTGAGGATGTCGAGGAATAAGTGGACGAAACCATTTTAAAACTTCACAAAAATAAATAATAATAAAAGATACAATGACGTAAAACCCGGACAAAAAGACTTAACTATGAAAAATTGTCATGAAAGTTTAAAATTTCGCTTAAAGAAAAAGCAGGTATTGCTTCAATCAAATGTCTATTTCTGTGAATGTAAGATAATTATTTTAACTGCTTAGCTTTGACTTGACAGGTTTTTGACAAATTATTTTTGCCATTTCTATTCCCAAAATCCTTGTTCTCAGTAACCATGACTAAGTAATAGTGTGGGACGAACCACACAAATGATGAGAAAATCGGAAATAAATGCCTTCAAAGAGAAAGAAAAGTAAAACGATTGATGTATATGTATGAATGCATGTATCAGAAAACACCGTCGACTTTTCGGATTTTTTTCCCCCTTATTTTTTCTTGTGGATGGGCGAAGGCGGAAGAAAGATATATATCTACAAGTTATTGGATAAACTTGAAAATTCGAAAGAAAAAAAGAGAAAGTTAAAAAAACGCGAAACCATCCACCGTTGGCAAAAATTTGAATTGTAAAATATTGACGCTGAACGAGTGTGAGGAAGGCAGTGATTTACATCACGAACGGTGTCCAGAGATTTCTTTCTTCCATGGTAAGATGATCTCGAAGAGCTTCTCTTCCGTTTTTCAGGTTTCGTTTCTTTCTTCTTTTTTTTTTCTAACCACTTCTTTCTGCAGACGATCAGGATTGCAAACGCTTAGAATTTCAATAAAGTAAAGAATGCGGACACTTTTTATTGTTGCTCGGGAATGTTTTATTTGCATTGAGAATTTTCATTACGATCTATCTAAGTACTCTACCGGTGCTGTGATAGCCTCGAAGTCAGAAGACGTTGAGTTCGAAAACCGGGTCCAGCTACGCAGACAAGAACACTTACTCAAGGGCGGCGGCTATTTTAAGCTCAACCTCCGATTTATTAATGCGAGGAATGTCTGAAAAGTTTCCGTCTTAATAGAGAAGGAAAGCTGGGATCAGGCCAAATTGTATTTATTTTCCATCGTCATCACCTCTGACGTAATCCAACGTTCCTGGAGCAATTGCACTTCTCCTTACAGAAGTGTTTTGTTTCGCTGGAAAACCACCCTTCTACAGCACCTCACATGACAATCTTCCACCTTCTTTCTGAGGTTCGGAAACATGTAAGAATCCGTATAAAGCAGATCTGGCAGGGGAAAGGTGTATGGAGTAAATTTTGGGAGTCACCGAACTTCATGTCATGTAAACTTGAACTTTGTGTACAGTCATCAAGGAGTACCTAGTGGGCTTGGGATGTTTTTCAATTCAGGTCTTCAATTGATTTTAGTCATAAATAGTGCAGCAGTTGCGTATAATAATCTCCTCTAATTGTGCATCCTTTAGGCAAATGATGATCCTTCGTAATCCTAGAAACGCTAGCCATCTCTTTTCCTGCTAACTTTGCTGTTTAAACATTTTTGGGTTGGAAAAAGAGAGTTGCACCCTTTGTTTTGACTGAAAATCATATTTCTTGTTTACTAATTGGTTCTCACCCTCTTCAGTCTTGTCACTTTATCACATTTCTTGATCAGATTCCGAAAGAAATTTGGATACACATATTGCTGACTTCCTTCTCATATTCCAAAATGGTAATAACAATGTGATCTAGGCTTTCAATGGAAGTGTTCATCTATGTGTCTGACTGAAATTCTCCGGTTCTCTTTCATCCGTTTTCACATATTCATCACTTATTTTTGTGCAGTCTACCCCAGTTCGTCTTGGGCGATGTCCTTTCATGTTTCAAACCAACCATTTCAGAAATCGAATGACATACAACTAAACATCAAGACTGAAAGACAGAAAGTAGAAGAGGTAGTTCCTTTGAGCATGTAAAACAGCTTTTAAGTAACTGAGAATCACTAACTAACTCTATGGCTTACGGCACTCACAAGTTCATCACCGCAATAACAAACGTTCGCCATTGGATTCTATCCTGGGCAACATCAAAAAAGTTTTTATCTTGAGCATCTACTTATAGAAGTTCCTTTCTAATATTGTCATCCCAATGACATCTCCACCTTCCCAACGGTCTCTTTCCCTACGGCTTTTCAACCACGATGGAATATAATCTTTGTTGTTTTCTTTTCATTCAAACGACATCTTAGCTTTCGTGATTTCACTATTCTTATAATATCGGATTAATTATACAGTCCGTGGAGTTCTTCAATATACGCAGTCTCCTCCATTCTCCTATCCTCTTGGCCCGTATATCTTTCTCAAACCTTATTTTCAAACCCACGCAATTTTTGTTCATTATTTTCAGAGTCGTACTCCGTTCTTTCACAAACATAAAGTATTACCGGCTAAGTCACCGTTCTGTATTTTTTCAGCTTCAAATTTCGAGGCTAGGAGTTTCTGTACTGAATAGAAACGTGCGTTGTCCAATGCTAAGCGACTTTTTATTTCTTATGTGATCTTATTCTTGCTTGTTACACATGCTCCCATGTATCTGCTTTCTCTATAACCTCCTTCATAATAATTAAGTCTCTATTTCCTACATTCTCTGTGTTTCGGTTTGTTATCATGTATTTTGTTTCCTCCACGTTCACTGTAAACCTTATTCTCGCAGGATTGTACTAAGACATCGGACGGACCTGGTAGTCGTGTGGGTTGAGGCGCGAAGCCAGTGACTCGAAGGTCCCGGGCTTGAATTCTAGCTGGGGCATGGATGTTTGTGAATTTTAGGAACTTAACAGCTAATGAAATCGAGGCATTAGTTACTAAAATGAGCCAAAAATACAAAAAAAAATCTATAACATCGGTGTTGCTTTGTAGGTAGTGCATCTATATCGTTCCCTACTAAATCTATACCATGCACGTATACGAACGTGGGTTCAAGCCATTCCACGCCAGTTCCTTTTTTCTCTTTTATTTCTATATTGGATAACATATTCTACAGCAAAGTTAAAGAGTTGTTGTATTAAATCCGCTGCAAATTTTGTAATTATTCTGACATTATCTGACCTATACGTGTTCTGCTTATGGTGGTCCCTGAGACATATCCTTACTAGCTGAACAAGACCTTTTCGGAATTTCAAATCGTAACAGGATATTGTATAGTTCTTCCCTTTTCATAAAGTCATATGCTTTCTTAAAATCTATGAACAATTGTTGAACTGTCCCATTGTATTCCCACTTCTTCATTAATATTTACCTCAAGGCAAAAATCTCATCAAACGTAGATCTATTTTTTTAATCCACATTGGTGATCTCCAATTATTTCATTCATGTATACGGTTAGGCGTGTTAACAGTATGTTATTCAACACCTTGTAATATGTTGGGAGTAAAGTTATTCCGCTGTAATTATATTGCATTAAGATGTATCCCCTTTTTTGTAAGTCGGAACTATTATTGAGGTTTTGCATTCCTTTGGAAGCTCCTCCTTTCTCCATATAGCACTTATCAATTTATGTAGTTCCTTGATTAGATCCATCCCTCCCGCTTTAATTCATTCTGCTGGAATGTTGTCAATTACTGGTAATTTGAAAAATTTTCCATTTCTTTATCGAAATTTCAGTCTCAATTTCGCTATAGATTCGAGTATCCATGGTTCTGCGGTATGATTTCAAATTACTCCGTTTGTTCTTCGGTATGTACACTAAGAAGTTGGTCGTAATAACTTTTTCATACATCAAGAATGTTAGTCGAATCCGCCTAAAGATCTCAACGTTCATTTCTAACCATTCCTAGCATTGTCTGGTGACCTTTTCTTAACGAGTTTACCACTTTGTTCAGATCCCTTATGTTATTTGTCTTCCCGCTTTCCTCTATCTTCCGAGTTCTCTGCGTCAGGTATTCTCGCTTTCTGTTTCTAAACCCGCGAGTGGCGTTACATTTCACGTTACTGTAGTGGTTTGGATTTGTTTCTGTTTTATTGCTCATGCATCACTGTCTTGCTTGTTTTCGTTCCTCAAAACGAAGAAGATTATAATATAACGAAGGGTATAAAGTGTGATAAGAAATAATGGCTGGAATAGGAATTGAGGAAGAGGTATCCACTAAGGAGAAAAACCTTTGATGTGATCCGAAGACAAATAGATAAAGAGACTTATTAAATGTATTGTGGGTAGTAATATGTTGTGTGGAAGCAGAAAATAGAGTTGACGAGTGACGAAAGAATATTACAAGCACTAGAAATGAGGAAAGAATGGAAAAGACCAGTTGGAAACAGAAAATACGAAATTAGGAAATGATGAAGATAGTAAACGAAAGGGAAACAATAATTGAGACAATGAACACAACAAATAAAGCGGAGCCAGTGAGGACAATGTGCACACGAGATACCTCAAGGTTTCAGCAGGAAGCATCCTATTTGGATGATGAATATTCCGCTGGAAAATACTGTAGTGAGACCTTTCGCACGACACCTCAACCACATTCCTAGCCTTAGTAGTTTCAAAGATATAAATTGCCTCCAAGTATCTCTGACATCACCCCTACAATGTAAATGATCTGTACGGATTTGAACTCGTCTCGCCGAGATAATTTCAACAACCTCTAAATCACCTTCACAGCCCTTGTAGTTGTAATTGAAGGTATGGGCGAGAGGAAAAGAGGAAGAAGAAGAGGGATGAAACTTGTTGACAGAAATAAGGAAGATAAGGAAAAGAGTCACAAAATGGGGGTGAATGCGGAGGATTGGTCTTACCCTAAAATCCTACCGCTTCCAGCACAATACCAGGAATTATGATGGCCTGTGCAAATAGAATAAACAGACTACGTTGACAAATTGTGAAAGGGAGAATCTACCCTTCCTTTTGCCGTATTTATCTCTTTGCTGCTTCAGAGCAAAGCTGTCACTCCAAATGTCGTTACGGAAGTCTCGCAGGATCTCCTAAAGCCTTGGTGCTGTGTAATACGTCAGCAATAATTTATCGATTGTTATAGCCGGATGGATATCGTAATGAACGTTCGACATTGTTGTTAGTGTCTGTGATGTCTCGCTTGTTTCTATCCGTTAAAAATTTTCTCTGTGTTCTGGCGTTGTCCCAAAATAGTTTTTTTTTCAAGGGTTCTTAATGTCTCGTCTCGATGATGGCTTGACATTTTTCTCGACACATTTTCTAGTCACGTCTACATTGCGGATAAAGATTCCTCCTTCCCACTTCTAGACTCTTCGCATCGTACTTTTTAACTGTAATTTTATAGTGTAATTATGGTTTATGGTCCTTAGATATCCTACAACCTCAAGACAGGACTGATGAATAGATCTAGCAAGATGGATGTTTCTTTAAAATCTTTTTTTAAGAAAAACTACTGCTGGTTGAAATGAAGAAGTGGCTATCTTTAGATTAAATATGAATGATCGATGCTTACCTTCGGTTCATCCTATCAACATCCATACTAGTATTGGCTCAAGGCAAATTGAGTCGTTTGCCTTCATCCCAACTTTGCAACTTTCATTTTCCTTTTAGTGTACGATATATCTCTCTTAACACTGTCAAGAAGATCTATTCATCTTCTATTTTCCTTTTGTCCTCTAATTATTCCTTCCATTGTATCTTTGTATAACAAGTGTCCTAACCATTTTCGCGCTAAAAACAGCATTTCCGTTATTCCTATTCAGACTGCAATCAGTAGATGGCAGCATTACATTCGTTACGAAAAGTGCAATTAACTTAGATTGTTTGGCGGGCAAAATGGATAAGTTAAATTGTTGAAAGAAAAATTCACAACACAGCTGCACTGTATGTATATTTCTGGTAATTGTAATGGAATAAACAGTGAAATACATCACAGGAGAGTGTGGTAAATACCACAAGGAGAAAATCGGGATTTTGGCGTCCGTGGAAGGAACATAAGGGCTGAAAATCGGGTGGTACTCCGGTAAACGTAGTGAGATGGTAACCCTACACCAATGCAGAATCTTAACCAAGTTTTGAGATGTCGGAGAGTGGAACACTTTCAGCGCTAGAAACATTCACAGAAAGATGGTGTGTATTCGGATAGCAGACACTATCATATGTGTTTACTGCATCCATACCTATCTTGGATAAGTACACATTCTTTCTCTGCAACTAGTCTACATCTCTCGCCACGTTTACCTTCACCCCATACATTCTCAGTAGTGTCTGTCTCGAAGAAAGGATCGCTGATATTCAGTAAGTCTCTACTTTCTTTAAGAAGTCACCGTTACTACTATTATTATCATGGTGTAACACAACACTAGCAAGTGGGATGAAACGTCTTTTCTATCTAATCGCTTGCTCTAGCTACTTTATTACTGCTTCCACAGCACTATGAAAACAATGAACTGCATCACACATCTCCTAGAGAGTCACACGAGGATCGGCTCTCCTGAGGTCATTCACTCGATGTCTGTTCATATCTGTCACTGCACTTGTGGGTCTCCGACTCCGTGATCTTTCTGCCACTGAATTTTCCCCATCTCGAAAGCTCTGTATCCACCGTTGGACATTATTGATGTCGATTTGTGGCATCTCTGTAAACAGCCTGAAATCTGTGAATATCTATAGCCTGAAATATATCTTTTCTTCAGGAACGCAATCACTCCTTTTGTGTTTTACTCCATAGTTCATGTTGTTTACTTATGAATTTAAAAGTAAAATCTTCAATATATTAACAACATTACGTAGCATATGCAATCGCAATTTTATTAAAATCATTTGAAAATTAAAGAAATTGTAGGCATTACTTTTGGAATACTCTTTGTACATCATTCATAGCAAATTTCCTTCCGGAGAAGTAATACTCTTCCTTCAATAAGTGTCATTTATAGTCCCGTGGAATTTTGCATAAGTCGTAAATAATAACAGTAAGAACACGAAGAGCATAAGAGACGGGAATGGCCAACACAGCTTCCTAAAATGGAGTCACGCGCTTTCCTTATTATTATTATTAGTAGTACTATTTGAGATATCTATCCTTCTTTCTCAAAAATAGAGAAACAAACGAGCATCAACTCACCGATGATTGGTTATCATTAGTTCTTGCTTGCTCCAATAGCCCTTCTATTTTTGTCACAGAAGAGACGACTTTTATTTCCCATAAGATTTCTACGATATCCCAACTGTTTATCGAGCCAATTCTTTTATTTTCTCAAATCTATTAGTTACTGGATCAAACAATATGAAAACATACATATTGTAAGGGTACTCCAGATATAGAAACAAAACAAAATTCTTGGTAACAAGCTTGTGACCTCCTTTTGCAAGAAACCCAAGTAACAATATGTTATCACAATTGAAAGAGAAAGTAAAAATAAGACTGAAGACTTCGAAACCATTAGAAAAGACTTTTATTTCATTCTCATACTAATTAAATATTTTCTTACAATGTCAAACTTGCTCCTTTTCTTCACAGAATCTAAACATATATATAAAAGAACTTTTCAAGGTTGTAAACGTTTCCAAACAACTGATTACTGGTTTCCTTCGTGTTTGCTTATCGATCAGGAAGAAAGAAAGAAGAAGAAGCGCAATCCTTTTCAAACTGTTCAAGGACTTCATTTTATAGACTTTCTTGCTATTAAACGAGTGTTTACTATTGGTCATCAATGGTGAAAAACATACCATGAAACGGTGCTCAAAGGGAAGCAGTGACGAAGAAGAGAGGAAGTAATAATGATGATAAAGTGAGGAGGGAGAAACACAAGCTTTGTTGTTACGTAATAGTCAGTGTCTCATCACTTTATCGAAAATTAATATCAGCTCTTTTTGAGTTGTTCTTTTTAGGTTTCCTGGCAACATTGTTGTGAATCAGACGACATCAAAGTCATGTCATGTCAGTAATTTAGAAGCATCATGGTGGAAAGAGGCGATGATAGTCTATTATGAAATGGAAACAAGAAACAAAAAACGAGAGAAATAACTTTGAAAGGGAAGATAAATTGTTAGCTACAGGAGCCATCAAGATGAAACGTACCTCTCCATTAAATGATGAAGTACTCTATAGGGTCAAGATGGGTAGTGTTATATATCAAAAAGGTCAAGTTATGACATGACATGTTTAATCAAGTTATTCCTTTGATGAACTGAAAACTGTATTCAACAAGGACACAAAGAAAGAGATCGTTGCTTGTGTACTTAAAGGGCAAATTATCCTCTTACATTCATTTGTGCTAAGTATCATCAGAAACTGATGGAAGTATTGGAATATTACTACAAAAGAAACTTAAATTGGCTTACCGCGGTCTTCTCAAGAGGTAAGCAATATTGCTGGCTAAATTTTATCTCGAAAGGGCCACAATACAACTACTGTATAAGCGAAAGCTGCTGGGTTTTCAGGAAATTGGATTGACAGTGGTGTTGCCAGGTACTGTGGCTCTACGTGCATTACGACAAACCAAATCCTCCAAATCGCAAGCATACAACCGTACTGCCAGTTTTCGGACTGCCAGATAAAGTTTTACTTTACAAAGTAATAATATAATACAATTAATGACCTGAGATCATAGGTTCCTAACCTATTTCACGTGGCCCTTCTTTGTAGGCCCTCTGATCCTGATGTTCATCCCGCGTCAATTTATGGTCTTCGAATAACAAATGTTTAGTACTACTTTTGTTTTTGTTTTTTAATTGAAATGCTTCGCAGTTAAAACAAATACACGGTGTTCATAAAGACCTTCACTACTTACAAAACAATATAACTGGCATATTGCAGGTAGTGATACGCAAGTGTCTAGCATTCTAAAGCAATGCTTCTTGAGTTCTTGTTTCCTCTTTGCATTGCCGTTGTCCAAATGAACGAGGTGCTGCAGACAAGGATTCAAAACGCTGTTAAATTCAGCGTTCTGTGGTTTCACAAGGCCTAATCTTCCAAAGAAACAGTCCAATGACACTTTCTGACAACGTGCGGGAAACGACCGCCTGACGGGAAAAGCGCTGTCAAAGGAAATTAAGGGAGACCGGAAGTATCTGCCATCTTTCGAAAGCTGGACAGCCACCTGTGACTGTTTAAGCAGAGCAGTACATGCAAATAAAGTCCAAATAAATCCATTCGAATTGCCTAGCTTGAATTACAAGTGTTCTTCACTGCAATCCACAAAAGTTTACACGGACACTAGCGTTTACATCCGTTCAATATTACAAATTGTTAAGTAATTACCGCCAGTGATGTAGTGGAGATTCTGTGCGGAATTGATTAGGATAAACTTGATTTTTACGGCAATTTTATTATATGTAACTCTGGTCGGTTCTCATCATATAAAGGGCAGTCAAATAAAACTTGGCTGCAAGGAAATACTTTCTACTATCGCTAACACACTTGTCCTATTGGGATACCACCCTAGCAGAACAGAATATCGGGGCAATATTGAGCATTATTGGTCCAGTATTGTGCAGTTCTTGGCCCGATGTTCTGTGCTGGAAGGGCAGGCTAGCTGCGGATATCTCTGTTGAAGAATTATTTGTGACTTCAAGTTGAACCAATGTTGTACTATTTCTTATACTTTTTCGTCCTTGCGAAAATAACTATCCTTTCAAACATCGCTTAAACTCCGCAAACACAGGACTATTATGGGTACAGATCGGAGCTGTACGCTGTATGAGCTAGGACCTCCCAATGGAATTTGAAGAGAAGCTTGATGGGCTGAATAGTGAATACTCATCTTTCTTTGAACATTTTAAAAAATAATACATTTCCTCGCACTGGTGTTTGTATTTACATTTTCCACGCTACATACTGCAGAAATCACACGTATATCTTGAAAGCTAATGAATACAAAATCCGAGCAAAAGCACCAGAGGTGAAAAAAGTTCAGCCAAGTTCGTCAGCCCTAAAAAGTGGTGAAATGGAGGTTGGGTGAGCTAAGTTCCTTGGCGACAGCATGTAAGAGGAACACTGGAACTTGGCGCGAGGTGGCAAGGTTAATGATCTTCAAGTTAGTTAAAAGGCTGGTGGCGGCCCTAAACCCCACCATGCCCACCACCACCAATCCTAAGGCTTGAACATCATGAACCTTGCCACCTCGCGCCAACTTTCAGTGTTCCTCTTACATGCTGTCGCCAAGGAACTTGGCTCATCCAATCCTCTATTTCACAACATTTAGGGCTGACGAACTTGACTGAACTTTTTGAACCTCCGGTGTTTGTGCTCGGATTTCACAGTTTTTTGCACATTTATAATATATATATATATATATATACATACTTGCTCCCCCAGACCCTCATGGCAGACTGCGTCCCCAACTTGGAAAGTTTTGGAGGGCTCCCCACCACCTATTATCTTAACCAGACTCTCCAGGAAACTGTGCCCTTATGTGGCAGATATGTCCCATTTATGTAACGTACACGTCATGATACACCTACATACCAAATTTCGTTTCTCTAGCTTCAATGGTATGGAAAATTGGTTTTTGGACGGCCATTTTGGATTAAAGATGGTGACTTTTCTATTGTTTTCTTATACTGTCGTAACCTACTTGTGACGGTACACCTTCATACCAAATATTTTTGTAGCTCGAACGGTGTGGAAAATAGTTGCTGGAGGGCCATTTTGAATCCGAATGTTGTAATATATTCCTATACTACTCTTGATAATACACCTTTATACCAAATTTCGCATTTCTACTCAAGCGATGTGGAAAATGAATTTTGGATCCAAGATGGTGTCTTTCGAGACATTTTGTAAAATTTTCGTAGCCTACAAGTGATAATGTACGGTCATACGAAATTCCGTTCTTGTATCTTCTTCAGCCGTTTAGGCTCTGTATTCTACAAAAGAATCATTTTGGAGGCCATTTTGGATCCAAGATGGCGACTTTTCCAAACTTTTGTAATGATTTCTTAACCTACTACTGATGATGTACCTTGAAACCAAATTTCACTTTTCTAGCTCCAGCCGTTGAGGCTGAGTATTGTTTGAAATTTTATATTTGGCGGCCATTTTGAATCCAAGATGGCGACTTTTCCAAAATGAAGGAATTTTCCCTTTATCTACTTATTATCCTCCAACTTCGTGGCAAATTTCATATTTCTAGCTTATTGCGAACACCCTAAACAATATGATGAGTGAGTGAGTGATCCAGTTAAGACTAAAATGCGCAATTTCAGGTATCCACAACTCGAATATGCTTCAAGCTATGAATATTAAATTTCGCACACCTGCATATATTTGCCATATCCTCTTAACTGAGAAAGCTCATATGCCTATCTTTAACATCTTTTTTTCTTACGGGGCCTCGAAATCACCGATTACGCTCGAAACTCTTGTTCCTGTATAACATGCTTCTGGCAATGCTGACGTTTTGTGAAGCAGAACTTGGCTGCATGCACTGCCGTTCATGTTGATCAAGTCAAGAACTCAATACTCATCTTACAACACAGTCCTCTTGAGTGTGTCATTAGGTATCGTCCGCTAAGCACACGGATTATCATAAAGATAGGATTGCCAACCCTTGAAACATTTCTTTGAACCATAAAAACTGAAACATGAAAACTGTATTTTTTAGTAAACAGCCTTATCTTCTACAAGAATAACATAAAAGAGTGAAAAAAAGAGTATAAAATATGGCAGTACATTTTCGAAAAAAGTGAGAGCGTATTGATTTTCAACAATTAAAAAGGATATAAATATTCTTAAAAAGTACATCTGGTCAGCCTAGTTGCAGATTACTACAGTATAAGGACAACAGAGGAACATATTTCATCCACGCAAAGTAACTGTCATCATCACTGGGAAACCAACAGTTGCGAAAACAAAAAAAACTTGTTGGTCCTCATAACAGCAACTCTCATGCCAAAGGGACATTAAAAGTCATATTAACAGTACAGTACCATACAAAATATTTTAATTTTACATTCAATTCACTCTTATGGATATTACCATAAAGGATTGACAACAAAGGGTCTATGTTCTGATCGTTGTCATAGATGACCAATAATTAGTGACAGTTTCGATTCCAGCGACTCTTCTGATTCCTCTGATCGATTCATTTAAAGCAAAATTGAACGAGAGAACACGTTCTAAGATTGTCAGTTTAAAACATTAGTGAAAGGGCCCGTTGTTATACTAATTTCCTTTTTGTATTACTATGCTGTGCTTCCATTGCAGAAAGAAAATCGTTAACGCTTGCAGAGGAAATGAAGTACATAAAATACGAAGATAAATAATATGTTCAGTTATACACAGCGCAGAATTTCACCTACAAAAAAATCCAGTATGAATTTCATATATTAATTAGGGACACAGGAGGGAGGGTTTGCTTTTCACGCCGCTACTATGATTACATATAGTTTCCAACTTCCTTGCAGACAACTGATTACAGTGAAGTTTACCAAACACAAGCAGAATAACGATCTGAGATGAATATTCTATTTCAGATTCTCTAGAATTGACAACTTCCAATGTGATACGCTAGGAGGTCTGTATGTGCGAATTATACCTATTAGCGTGGAGTTGTTTTTAATAACTATTTAGGTTTTGAATGTTATCCCCCCTCCAGTTTTGAGGTATGTGTTATTTTTAAGTCGATTATCACAGCTATAATTCTTTGTGTATTTTTTTTCTCCTTCAGAATGGAAACGAATCCACGCTTCACTGTTAATCGAGTGCATGTGTAAATTTGAGGCTTCAATCTCTGGCACCCTTTGCAAAATTTTCCTCGTTTACGAGACCAGAATATGTAGCTTCCACTAATTTCTGGTTGTCTTCCCATCTTTCTGACAGAGGTCAGCACCACAACATGACAGTTGACTGTCGTCTCCAGATCTCTCCATGCATTATAGATCTTCCCACACACCGCAAGCGGTATGAGAGAGAAAGAAAGAGAGAGAGAGAGAGAGAGAGAGAGCACTTATCCTGGGAGAATTTAGTGAGTTTAGCTTCGATCGGTTCCCGCAGAGACTGGTCAGAAGAGAGATTCCAACCAAAAACCTCCCTTCTAACCTCATTTTCTGTCTGTCACTCAATGAGAAACAACACCTTGGTCGTTTGGGCGATAGGGTGGGTAATTTCAGCCAATAAAACACATCACAGATACAATGTACAGAACGCTGTTGGTTTTGCAAACAGGAGTTGAATTGATTTTGCTGTGACATACATGTACTGACTGTACTATGACTGTAATTTGAGGCTTACACTTAAATTGCTATTTCGATAAGAAATGGGGGAGGCAGAAGCGAGAATTGATGTCCACTTCATGAGGGCCATACTGACTAAGGTTTCAAAGAGCCACTCTTTCTCGCAAGACCAATGCCGGAATAGTATCCTCAACAGGAGGTCTAGTTACTGTTCCCATTCATTCCTTTGCGACTAAATCAGAATTGAGAAGCTTTTTATTCAAAGTCTAAAATGTACGAGAGATACTCTCGTACTTTTGAGATATTTAATTTTTTGGTGTAAGTATTTTCAACAGAATATGTATCATTAAAATAAATCATCCTTGCAACTTTAAGTAATCGATGCTTCCAGCTATGAAAATAATGATATTGAATAATTTACTTCAAGAGAAAGTTATGTTATTTTTTAACAGAAAACTACATAGTATTATATCTTGGAAAAGCAGATTAAAGTAAATTAACTGTTTTCTTTAAACAAATGTGTAATTGATTTTTAGAAAGAATGTACTTACAAGTTAATACATTATCAGTTTGAAAATGCAAAACTTGAATACATGAAATAGTAGCATAAATGTTTGCTCTCATCATAGTGCTGCCTGATCCAAAGCTGCCTAAAGGCCTTAAAATTAAATTCATTTCAAAACAGCATTATGCAATATCCTAGTACCACATCAGTTTCGATAGATATCACTAAGGCATGCTTTGCGATCTCGATCGATGTTGTGATCCAATATCGGTCAATATCGAATGGACGATCGGTATCGATATTGATCGTTGTAGAAAAGCAACATCCTTAGCTGAGAGAAGTTTATTATTTTAATAAATGGAATTACACATATTTTTACAGTAGTTTTAGAAGAAAAAAAGTTATCTTGATTACATCCTGTCTTAATTTCATTAAGCGTCTTATTTTCTTCTCTTCATTTATATTTCAATATTTTTGCTTCTCTTAGGCTGGATTCAAACTTCCAGCTTTATGGTCAGTGATTCCGCCGGAACCCCTATGGGGGTATCACTCCCAAATCCTCGAAAGCACTCCCCCACAACTTCAAACCATGCAAAACTCCACTTACACCTTTCCAAATTTGACTTTACACTCCCTCAAATTGTAAATCCTGGCGGAAACCCTGCTTGTGATTTCTTTCCCGCTATTTAAGCGACTACGCTACGGATCCATACAGATACGGAAGTTGGGCCTAGTTCTTTGTTGCTGGCATAACGTCTTAATTAAAGCGTTGAGCCTTGTCTGCAATTTCGAAATATCTCAGAACAGACTAGCGCATCAACCAACGGGCCCATATAGTGAAACGGATTTCAGATTTGGGTTCAGAGACCTTGATTTGATTTCGAAGTTACAACATTTCCTTATGCTTCAATTTCCTTAAGTCAGCTTCTAACATTGAATAGCGCCTAATCAAAAGCAGATAAGGAGAAACTGACCTCATCTTTTAATTCACTGACATCCATATAAAGGGTTACTAGGAAATTGGCGACACTTCGGCCTGTTCTTACGGTACTTCTGCACTATATGAAATCAGCATGTTATACAGGATAGCGCCTCAGCGAAAGCAGATAGAGAGAAACTGTCTTCAGATTCTAGTTCGGATTTACTTGGCTGTTTTTAATCTGGTACACCATAAACATTAAACTTCGTATTTTTCTACTATCCGCACTTTTGTGAAATTTGTGAACATATCCTAGTCATATGTTCACTATTTTATTTATCTTTACTTCCGGTACCTACACCAATGCGCAAATTCACACACAAAAGCTTATTTCGCGGTACCTTCTTATTATCTGCGCTTCAGTATGTTGCCATAGGATTTACCCTAAGTTTTCAGTATAGAATTATTTATACGCATGTTATGTAAGGAAACGTTCTTCACTTTTGAACATGCTTCTGACAAAGTCAAATAAACTTCTGGAAATAAAAGGACATTTTTCTCCTTTCCTTTTTGTTTTTGTAGAGTTAGTACTTTTAGTTTATGAGATGTAAACCTGCAACGTAAAAATTAATACCAGATTTAAAACTATACAGAAGTGTTATTTCTTAGTACCTGCCAAACATTTGGACAGTCACACATGTCTCTTCACTATGACAAAATGTTGTTGGTGAAGATTTGTTGCTTGGGGTTTCAAATCTTTCTGTATGCTTCTAAATACTGGATGGGGAAACAGGTACACTATGAGAAAATGCACTTGTACATTTTATGTGCAGCGTTATAACACCTAAAACAAGTCAACAGTTGACCATTTCTGTCTATTTTAGGTGCAACGATGTGAAGAAAGGCCGTTTTACAAGTAAAACTGTATTAATAAATAGTAGCCCTGAGTAAAGCAATTACATAATTCTTTATTTATTGAGTCAGATCTTTTTTAAACACTTTTACTCACCATTACAGGGCAACAATCTTCAGGCTGCTCATTTACTTTAAATAATCAGGTAAGGTAAAGAAAAGTCCATTATTTATTTGTGCAAAGTGCACACAAACCAAGCCTTTGCTTTAACTTATTAATTTAGAAATGTGGTTAGCGTGAACTAAGCCGAACCAATTCTACCACTCAGAAAAAAGGCAATGTATGTTAGTGCATATTTTTAGCTGATCGGTACAACCAGTATAAGGTTTTGCGGACGCTTGTTTGGCCCAAAATTTCTTGACTCGCTTTCATTCTGATTTCTTTCACTGATTACGCTAACTTCAAACTACCCTGTAATTTATTTTCCGATTTCTGGGCTTAAAACTAAGCATACAGAAAATAGGCACAAAATCCTGAACTAATTTAACTTTCGATTACTTGAACTGGTAGACAGATTTCACACCCCTAACAAAGTATGTCACACCGTAACTCCGAATATTTTTAAATGTTCCCTTCAAATTTTGATTAGCATTTATGAAAGAACGCAGAGATAATGTTCGTTATATCACAGAAGTAAAATCATCAAAAATTTGTCCTCTTCAGCTTATTGACTGTTTGCCTTCTTCATAATAATAAACAATCCTGACCTAAATGCACTAAACTTTGGTTATAATGTATTACAGATTCTAAAATGAAATTTTTTTATTTTATTGCTGTCTACATTGTTTCAAATTAAAATAATAACACAAGATTCCAAGAATACTTTGATCATTTTCCCTAACTTGCTTTTCAGTCATCTCTTCGTTAATATCGAAAGAATAACTGAACTTTGACAATAATGAATGATCTTTATATAATCGGATTAAATTAATGAGTACAAAGAACTTTGTGAACACTTAAGTGTTCCACTGCCCTACCAATAAAGACCAACAAATGACACAAAAACAGTTGAATATTTTATTTAATAGTTTTGACGATAAATACTGTTATATCGTCCATTTCATATTCAGCATAAATGCTACCCTTTATCAGCTATTACATTACTTGATAACGTTTTATACTTTTATTTCTACGTCTGGAAATGTGTTCGTATTATTAAGCTTTCTCAATACAAGAGTTTCGTCTGTATTACTTGATATGAGCATTTAATTATTTCTGTCTTATCATAATTTCTAGTTCATTTGAGATTTTCTGTCATATAATCTGTATACAAGCTGTAGAATCGTATCATCCACCTCTCAGTTGCCACCGAATTCGAAATAATTGTCGACCCCTGTGTTATAAAGTGTAAAGCGACACATGTGAACACTTCTTATCAATAAATCGTTAGTAAGACACTCGCCTGAAGCTATTTTAAACCAACTTTAAACACTAACTCAGTTACTATTACTTGGCAAATGAAAGCTCTAAAAGTTAGCCTAAATACATTAAATACGTGTGTTATTGATTTCGCCTCAAAACATAGTTCCCTAGAAAGAATTTCTTCAGTTACGCTATTTAAAACCAGGAAAATATACTACATAAGAAACTCATGCGTGTCATTCTTTTGCACCATTACTGTTAATCCTGGTGCCCACTTGGCGCTAATAGGTTTTTCCGGAACGGCACAAGATCAAAGAACTCTGGCATCATTAGTATAATTCCCATGACAACAACATGAAGCCATTTCTGTAGGTCACATACACAATCTCTCTCTCTCTCTCTCCCTAATTCACTCTCTCTCTCTCTCTCTGTCACTCACTCAAACGTACACGCACACACACACATAGATAATTTTACAAGAGTATTAGATTGCACCACAGCTTTGTTCCTGCTACAAATTACTTTTTAAATCGCTGTATGACAACGTAATTTGTTACCCACTTCCACCTGTAGTTCCCATACCACAACCACTATTGAAAATTACACCAGTACTCTCGAACTGAATATTTTTTCTGCATGCTTTCCAAACGCGCTAGTTCTGTGAAACTCTGATCTATATTTATGGTGGTTCGACCAACCGTGCAAACACATTCCCATCCATAGCGCATAGGCCAATACGAAAACGATCTTTTTAAAGAAAAAATATATTGCGTATATATATTTTCTAGATAAAATTATGGAACACTTTATCTTCATTTTTCTATTTCATACAATTTAGTGTTTGTTTCTTAGTTAGAATGTGTTATTCAAGGATAATGTGTATATTGACTGAGAGGTCTCAACGCTTTTTCTAAGTTTCTCCAGGTGAATCCCTAGAGTGTACTTCAAAAGAGACCCTTGTAACTAACTTCCCCATCCCTTCTCTCAATAGAGTGCTCGTTAAAGGATATCATCGCACAGACTTGTGACAGATTTTGGCCATAAAGGCCACTTCATTTTCAGTGAACGATGTAAAAGAACGGAAAAGATGTAAAAACAGGTGACGTTAAACTCACCTATAATACTTAGAATAATGATTCACTGACAACGTAATTCAACATAAATTTCGATTGGGTTGAGCTCCTATGAAACTGCGAAGAGTTTCAAAAATCTTTAAATAAAAAAGGCGGTAGCTAAGCTTTGACATCACTTCTCTTCGTTGTCATGAATACCGACTCAAACTAATCGAGAATGTCAATCTTGCCGCGGCATCTTGTCACGTCCATCCCGCTGTGACATGTGAAGTGAGAAGCCTGCCGCGTACAATCGTGACAACAAATAATTAGAGATTCGTAACAAGTGATTGTTATTTCACTTTTAATTTTGAATAAGAAAGTATTGAACCTGTGTTTATTTTCGGTTAAAAGGGAATATGATTATCGTATTATGATAAAATATTTGATTTGAAAGAAACGTTACAGAAAAGAAATTGTTAATGAAATTAATGAGAAAACGAGCCAAAGTAATAAAAAATAAGAAAATAAAAATTAAAGCCAAGACAGAATAAGAAGAATTCAGAGAGAAACAAGAACAATATATCAAGAAAAAACACAGGAAGGCAAATCATATTGAAATAAAAATTCAAAAGAAAAAGAACAAAGAGAAATGAATAACGGAAGAAAAATGAAATCACAAAGAAGACTGAAAAGAATTCAGAAAGAAACAAGGAAAAGATAGCAAGAAGCAGAGAAAGATGAAACAAGGGAAGATTTCAAGAAGCAAAGAAAGACAAATCAAGTTGGAAAGAAAATATAGATAAAAATAGTTAAAGAAAGAACAAATAACAAAACAAATTTTAGAGGCAGGAAAGAAAGAACGAGAAATACCGACAAGAAAAAAGATATGGATATCAAGAAGCAAAGCAAGACAAATTGAAGGCAGAAGAACAAATAACAAAAAAGACATTAAATCACAATGAAAGAATGAGAAGGATTCAGAAAACATGGAATCTTACCGAAAAGGAGCAGCGAAAGACAAATCAAGTTGGAAAGAAAAAGGATACATAGCAAAAAAAGGAGATAAAGTAAGAACAAGTAACAAAAAGAAAAAACAGAAAGGTAAATAAGAGAAAGATGCCAAGAAGAAGCAGAAGAAAACAGATAAAATGGGGAAAATGAATTGAAGAAAAGTCTACAAAGGAAATATGGTAAAGAAAAAGAAAGTTAATACACTATTAAAAATGTTAGTAAAGGTAAAAGAGAAATGGAAGAAAAAGAAACAGAGAAAGAAAGAAGACAATGGAAAAATGAGAAAATAACTGTATGAAAATTATTATTATTGTTTTACGAAACAATTCAATAAAACTACCAATTCAAGAACGAGTAAAAAGAGGTAATGAAATAAGTGAAAATAGACGTGCAAATAACGTAACAGAGACAAACATAGAAAGAAGTCAAGTGAATACAAGATAAAATCAATGGCAGAAAGTGATAATAACATGGATTTAAATGTAAAAAAATGAGAAATTAAACTCAGAAAAGATGAACGCACAGCGAGAGAGAGAGAGAGAGTTATGCAGTTGTATTAAAAAATAGAGATGTAATTTCCATCTTTGTTAATTAATTTGACTGTTTAGCGGGGCAGAAACCGTGCTAATCTCTTACATAAGTACATAAATTAGGGACTCGTGTGTACTAAAAGTACACAAAACATCGAAACACATAACCGAAAACTTGTACACAAACACAGGCTTATCAATCGAAGTTCAATTCCATTTCGTCTAATTTTCTGTAATTTAAAAAAAATACTTATTTTGATTATATTGATCAACTTGGAAATATTCCGTACTTATGTTTGACCTTTGATATCTGTGTGTAATGAGTTTCATTCAACATATCAGATTTATGAGCGAAGAAACAACTACTTATGGTTGGATTGCACGGTACAAAATGCTGGGGGATGCCAAAATTGTCCCCCACCAACAATTTATTTTCCCTCCGCCTACAATCTCCCCGGGAGGCTAAGGTGATATAAAATGTTGGCAATCTCAAAACGAAAAACATGTGTGAAACCTTTAAAGATCGGAGCTGGAGGCATTGAAAGTTAGGGTGTCGTCCACAGAAATGGCGCCATCTCTCTGCTAATTAGGACTCACGATGTGTCGGTTTAGCAATTCAGAATCGAAGTTACATGGAATATATCTATTTCAGCAAAGTTTGTGATTGAGGGAGTGCCACATAGAAAGGCTTCCCTGCGTATGAATTTCATTTGTTAACTAATTAATTTAACTGTGCCAAAATAATTAGATGTATTATTTTCATTTTGTTTGAATTCCCCAATTTGATGTAATTTGCTAAACCGACACCGGTTCCATTTCTGGGAACGTCATGTGTAACGATGTGGTGCTAGTTTTGCAAGCTTCTAGCTCCAAGACTACTATCTGGTATCGAAATTCCTGGAAAAGAAATATTTCCTTGTATGGAGGTTCGCTACATTGTGGTACCTTTCATGTTTTTAGCTTCAAAATTTTCCAACATTCCCTCCCTTTCTCTCTCTCTCTCTCTCTCTCTCTCTTCCCCCACCATTTCTTAGCTATATCGCAGCTTGTATGGATTGGCTTTATGTAAAATAAAAATCAGAAGTAAGAAAGACTCTTTGTTGACGGATAAATATTATCTTAATTAGTTCGCCACCGACAGAAGCAGATCCTTCCCGTAGTTCCTCATCACAGTTTTGGTTTTGACGAAAGGAGGAAGCCTCCTCGTCGTCTACTTTCAATCTCCTAGCATCATCTTTGTAACTGACTAGATTAACCGGCTGGGTGACAACTAGTTCTTGTGGTGAACAATTCGAGAACCTGTGATCCTGGTATTTTAATGTTTTAAGGAGTTGAAATGTCACTAAAGCTGCAACGGAATGAATTCGTCAAAGTGTATTCCAAACACAATTCATATCCCGACACTGGACCAAGGACAGTATCTCAAATCATCAAACAAAGCTTGAAGGTTAGCGTGGAAGTAGTGGTCACACCGGCTTTGCAAATGGCAAATATGTTAAATTAATCTTAACGAAAGACAACATGTTCATCGTGGAAGAGAAAATCGAGTATCAAAAGAACAGTCGCAATTCACGGAAAACTCCAGATAAGATTTCAGTGTGGAAAGAAGATATCATTCTGTTTCAGTCATATGGTGTTGATGAAGAGCAACGTTTTGGAGGAAGTGGAGAAATATTTTAACCATATCTTTTTCTATAATAATTGCACAAGTTCAGCAAGACCCTGTGTCCCCTCATACGTTAACGTCCCGTAGTTCATTAAAACAGAAAACTGGCCATCAGAGTATCTTGATTTCAATCCCTTGCGTTACAGCTTTTGCGATATATTACAGAAGAGAATATCATCCAAGCGTTATCAAAATATCAAAGTCGCTGAAGACAGAGGTAGTGAACACAGTACCGTGTATATGTTTAGATGTGACGATAGATTAATGACCCTATTAAGACTTTAGATGTGACGAAAGATTTAGAAAAAAGTGGTAATTTTATTTAGTTTTACATTACGTTATGTCGCTGTAATAATGAATCAATTATTTTAGTTTAAACAATGTTCTAAACAATATTCCGTTTCTTCTGTTTTAATATTCCGATTAATGAACTTTCACAACCTCTCTTCAATAATGTAAAACTGTACACTTTTTAAATGTTGAAAGCCGATTTTCCATATCACAAACGATTCGCTCTTTTATCGCTTGAGAGCATTGTACATGTGCAAAACTGAAGAAAAAGCATAATTGGTTCTAAGGATCACAGTTATTTTATTATTATTATAATTTTGCATCGAGTATAGTAGAGGTGTGGCCCCTGACTCGATGAATTATTTAACTATTGTTCACCTTCTTGTTTAGGTAAATTATTAGCCAGTTGTAATTAAGTGATTTAAAAGTGAGCCTGCAACTGTCGCAAGTCAGTGGAAAACTGTTTGTAATTGGGTTAGAACCGACTTCAACTGTATTTCTGTGCCGCATAGCGAGTATTCTTAATCACTTTGCCAGCGTAATGATAGCACACAGTTTTGGTAGACAGGTAAATAAGAGAGAAGTGATTGTAGAAGCCGTGATAGAACTATTTTCGTATCGACGACAGCTGATTGCTTTACCCAAGCTGAGATGCAAATAAAATTATATTTGTCACTTTTCTTGTTATATATTGAAATAGATACGAAAGTGATTGAGCTGCACCTTCAGTTAGACGTGGTAGGTTCTCTACATTTTGGTGGATTTTCTTATGCAATTCCGTGTGCAATGTGATGATAGAATATTGTGAATGATCTCGTTTTGTTCCTTTACCAAATGTAAATTCATAAAAATGATAGTGTGTGGCCATGTCAGACTCGCGATGGAACACAGGAAGGAGGCTCTAGATGATAAATATGTAGACAGGGAAAAATATGGGGGACGAAAAGGACATACGTGTAAGTCCATTCAAAGTATGCTTCTGAAGGAGAATGAAAAATTCAGAGATACAGGAGATACTTAATGAGGAAATGATAAAGAGAGTAGAAGAGAGAAAACAATAGCGGAGACAATATAAAAGCTAAAAATAAACTATTTAGGATATTATCTGTACAGAGAAAGCATACTAAATACTTTCAAGGTTTAGCTGAGAGATAACAGGAAGGATATTAAAACCAGAGGAAAGTAAAGGATAAAGGGGGCTTTCAACAGAAAATAATAATAATAATTACGGATTTGATTGAACCTTTTCATTTTTAAAGATAGTGTTACTGAAAATGTAAACAATTATTTATTACTAATCATTCCGTAAATCTAACCTTGAAGGTTAAAATTAAATATATATAGTTTTTCTTTATCACGAAAAGAAATTATTTTTACTTCCAAATTTATATCTTCTTTGGTTTTGAAAGTCTTTATTTATCTCTAAAGAATGAGACAAAATAATGTTTTATTGTTAAAACGGTTAAGGAAAAGAATAGATAAGTAGTGCTTTTCATTACTCCTTTTAATCCTACTTGGAAATGACTTCATTTCTAATCAAATTCTTTATAACTTGGGGAAAATGTACAATATAATATTTATTATCGGTAATATTTATTATAATATTAAATACTATACTAAATAAAATGTATACGGTACAATTCAAATTTTAACAGTAAAAAACAAGTAAGTAAACATAACAGCACGTAAGCAGACGCTGTAGAACGATTAACGGTTTCACCTTTAAAATCTGACCTCAGCTATTCAAAAACCACATTAAATAATTTCTTCTTTCTTCTAATAAAAATAAAACCTTCCAGAATTAACATAATGAAATATTTCTTCCTACTAAGTATTTTTCCCCATAATCAGAACTTTCAATTTTATCCTTAACAGGTAGAAATACCACTATGTCTTGAATACACATTACTACTTGAACAGATTTTTAAAAAACGCTAAAGATATATTCAAAAACGTAGAACAAATATTTTAGTTTACAGTAAATACAACTTTAAAAGTTTTAAATTTTTAAAGGAAACGGCAACGCAATTTTCATTCCGTGATTCACCACTAAATGCATATCTAGATTCGAAGTTCTGTTCTGCGTCCTTCCTTTTGTTTTTCTGTCAAAGCAACATTAAGTTTCCATTTAAAGGTGTGATGAGCAATCGTCATAAAGAAAAATTGTCAACTCTTGTCATAAAATAGTCATCTGCATTTTTTTTTAGGTTGACATATTATGTATGACCTTCCTTCAGTGATAATTCTACTCACAAAAGCACACATTCATAGCACATAGGAAGGGAAAAAAAGGGTTTTGGAAAAATAAGAAAAAGGGAGAGGAAGGTCGTAACATGTCACCTCATCCCTCCAAAGTCCCAGCTACACAGCATTTCGATAAAGCGGCATGAGAAGATGAAGAAAAAAGATTTGTCATATTAGGTATTCAGCACACATTTTCAACCTCTAAGATCAGGAACAAAAAAAAGGAAGTCCTTTCGAAGCGCATTGACCGTAAGAAGCTTGAGGTTCTCATTTGAATTCACAGATGGCGCTGTCTACTTCTCTACTTGAAATGTTAAAGGTATCTTGCAAACACTCAACAAGACGGGATTGTTTTAACTTTTTTCTTTTTCTAAATATTCATTTATATGCGGTTTCGTCTTTCCGACAACGTCGATATCTTAGCAAATATTTACTTCAATACTTAAGCCATTTTCTTGTTACAATGTTTCTTTACACGCAATGATTCAAACTTATTGAGGATGGAAAAATCTTTTAAGTTTTAGTGACTGGTGTGGTTCAAACAGACCACCCATAACGATCTCTAAGCTAATTTATTAAAACGTGCACAAGTAGCGAAAGCAATGCAGTAAATATTTTTTAATCAGGTACAGTAGCGCACATAAAAGACAAATATCAAAATACTACTGTTGTCGTAATGCGCACGTTCCTGCACAGTAGACGTAAAACGCACATACACGATTGCTTTTAATGAATTCGTTGAAATCTTTAATCAAGCATGCGCTCTATGAGAAACTGTTGTCATTTCACCTAAATGTTGACTACAACATGAACTTCTATATTTTATCACCAGAGGGATATAGCATCGCTTGAATAAACATCGGTTTGCTCATATGGACCAATATTGATCAACATAGATATCGGTAACCGACATGGATCGATATGGTTCCATGACGGATGCTCTATTTTTAATTTCTTCATTATGAGCAGAATGTTTTGTAGAAAATCAACTTATTCTTTGCATAATACTTACTACAGGTTTAGAAAATAGATAAATTAGTGATACCGATAATCGATGTCGATCCCACATCGATTGACGTGGGCTAAAGCGGGCCGCTCTCCCGCCCACATTAACGATGTGGGGCGATATGGGGCCCATGAGCGGCCAACGTGCATGTGGTACTGGGGTTATTACAAAACTTGTATTTGTGATGTTACATGAACATATAGCTGAGCTATTCGTTTAAATAGAGAGCACACCAATTAATACAAAGAGGAAGTGACGTTCATTTTCGTTTCAGATCGTAATTTTATATTTCTCAATTGAAGGGTTTCCCAGAAGAAGGAAGCATATTGATTTTCCGTAAATAATTTTTAAAAAGAACAATGTTTTAATTTTATTGTAGAAAAATACTATTTTTATATTTGAATGCTCTAATGAATGAAATGGCCACATTAAAATGCTAGCAGGTGTTAGCAGCCAGATTACTCCATGCACTGTACCGCTCATTTTATTTTTTGTCCAATCACTTACAATACAAAGTCACATTTACAAGTAACATAGTGACAATCGGCATGTTGAATCGATTGTGGTTTGCCATTGCGTTCCATCGGATGAAAAATGCGTTCTAAGGACGGGACCTACAGTAGGTCTCGTCCTTAGAAGCTCACCAGTTAGCTTGGGATGTTTGTTACAATTTAACCAAACTAGAATACAGAGACTGTATGTATCTTCAAGTAGGTGTTCTGAAAAATTCTCTGAAGAATGTTAATGTTTCACAATTAATAAATGAGAATCAGCCAAATTAAAAAAAAGTCATATTTACCAGCGCTTCCCATGATAGAATCCTATGAGGAACGTTTGTTACTGGGGTGATGAACTTGCAAATTCCGGAAGCAATGGAGTAGTAAATAAGTAAGGATGCTGCCTAGTGAACATGCCACGTATCAGGTCACAGTTCTTGTTCAGTCTTGTAGTCAATGGATGGTTGTGAGACCAGTTGCATTGGTTTCAACTCGTGCCTGCCACGTATGAGACGTTTGACCAGAAAAGCAGTGTGGTTTTGTTAGATTTCTGGTTGCCAAAAGTGTTTCATCAGAGTATATTTGTAATCGTATTGATACAATGATAGGTGATTGGATTGATACATGCAGTATTCCACTTATTTCTGTTTACTGAAAGAAGACAAAAATTAATTTTTTAACTGGTTATCTTTAGTCAGTGATATTCTGTCATGGGATTATATTTTCCTTATTCCTAGTTAATACATTTATTTTTTATAGGAATCCTTTGCTCTTGACATTGTCGCAAACGTTCCAGATACGACGTGAAGAAGAATGGTTTTGATTCCTTCATCATTATTAAAAAACAACTGCTCTCTATGAAATGTGACAGCCTACTTTTAATATTGTAAATACTATTTTTTTAATAGTTTCTAAGTTTGTTACGTTTGTTCGTATCATTTACTTTCCTTCTTTCACCTTATTACTTAGACCTTGATCCAGGGTTTACTTTACAGATTTCGTGTCATTATTTACAATCTTAACTTCTTTGCTTAACTTTTCATTGTCCCTTACCGTGTTTCTTATATTTGATTCATACATTCATTCGTGCGATTCTTTCTTTAAACTCTCCTTGATTTCTTGGTATTTCTCTTTTAATTTTCCCGTCTCCTCTTTATTTTCCGTGCTGTTGAACCAGGGAACTTCATTTTCACTTACCGATAAGAAGCAATTACGCCTTGGATGTTATGCATCCCAAAAGACACAAGTGGCATTCTGGTTGCATAAGCACTTGCAATTGTGTACAAGTGAAGTTGTAAAGCAAAGTTTTCTAATAACGTTAGAAGGCACCACTATCTCCGTATGTGTCCAATGTTTTTTTTTTTTTTTTTTTTTTTTTGCATGGAATTGCAGTGCTCCTCCTATAAATTCAACTATAGAGTTCAAACTTTCAGAGCAAAAAGTTCTTAATCATTTCAAGAATCCAATCCGTGCAGATGTTCAAAGTTTCTTTTGTTCATTGTTGAAAGAGCTTCATTGTTGTTAAAAAAAAAAGAAACCTATAACTCATTGCCAACAAATTCTTTTTACATTCATTTTAAATACTTCCATCGGTTAGATCTATATCTCCACCAAACTTGGCATAAACATATTCGGCAATTTAAAATTAGTGTGGGTATCCACATCCCCAAACACCTTACTTACCAGTGTTACCAACCTATTTTCTATAAATTAATATTTTTTTAAAAAAATTCTTCCATATTGTTATAGTTATCCGTACCAAACTTTGCATAAACATTATCGGACACAATAGAAAAGAACTGTTGGTTTTCCCGGTCCTAATAACTTCAGTTGTCAGTGTTGCAAACCTATCTCATAAAAATGAATGCTTATGGGACTGAGATTCTATCAAAGAATCGGACCAATCGCAATTGTTCCTAGAATTGGAGAGCTTTATTTTATATGAAATGTATAAGAACAGCCAACAGTGTTTCTTCCAGAAGATTTCATTCCGGGGGCTCGTGGGGGCTCACGACAATTATAAATAATGAAACCAGTAATACAAGTGTTGAATCTAATTCTTTCGGGAGAGTAGTTGAAACTCCAGGGGGAAAATCCACCGAAAACATGCCTGAAAGAAACAGTAACATTCACCGATACCAAATTACGTTTATTATGATCATATAACTATGAATGTAACTGGTAAAATATATACCAATGTCTATTTATACTTATTTTTTAAAGCCAAATCAGATAGGTTTAGAATATTACTTCTGAGAAATGAATAAAAGAGAATTATGTTACTATCTATATTTTTAGTTTGTAAAGCACTAGTCAATTAGTTTCGTTTCATTAATTAAAAATGATTAAACCGACCACTGAAGTCGTATTAATACCTTTGTAAAAAAAACAATAGAGGCGTAATTTCAGTTGCTATGTCTCATGAGAATTCAATAGAGTTCCATCAGATTAAATATGCACAAACGAAATTGAAAAATAATTGCTTAGACCTGTACATTCATTCATTCATATGCGTATACACAATCAGTAATTAAAGCTGTTAAATTCTCTCTTGAATTAGTGTCAGTAATGACACTGTGCACACACGTGTTATTCGTATGATATACCTGAATTCACAGAAAGGAATTATAATTTTTTTTAATGAATCAGATCAACTGACGTACTACAGATTGTTATTAATTAAGGGGGATAAATGTGTGCAATGGTCTCCAATTCTTTTACCTGGAAAAAAATAAAAGAGAGATGAAGCATAGGTTCAAGAGAAAGAAACACGTGACACCTAGAAGTGACGACTCACGAATGTTTCGATGATAATGTATCGTTTAAATTGACAAGTAATGGGTTCGAAATCCGATTAGTTATTTTTTATTTTATTTGAAACTAATTCATCAATGTAGCAGTGTTTAACGTCTATTTTTGTTTCGTGGTCCATTGTGAAACGATTTGTCCACAGTTTCAATTTTTAATTAATGCAAAACAGCCATTTATGAAATAAGCTGAATATTGTTTCTTTTACATACGAGAAATTTCCATTGAATAAGTATCAGTTATAGATTTTCTTTTACATGACACTCTCAGCAACAATGTGAAAGTATCTGCTGTTATATGATCAGATCTAAAAGGGGAACTAGCCATCAAAAGTTCGATTTGCCTTTCTGCAGGAAGAATGGTGGAAATGTGTGTTCCTTGTAGATTTTAACATGTGAAATTCTAATTTTACATCTAGTCTGATTAGTTAAAATGAGTCAATTCCTTGATTTTAGCGTTACGATTTAGCAATATTGCAAACAGAAAACGAATAGAGATTGCTGGCTTTCATAGTGCCTGCGTTAACGAGAATCGCCCAGGACGGGCATCGACATCCACCAGTGTACATAACGTTGAACGGGCGAATGCACTTATTCAAGAGAACTGGAGGTTAACTGTCAATGAAAAGTCCAGGATTTAAATTCAACACACCAACATCAGCCATTATGGTCGGCCATACTTTTTCCTGCAGGTGTTGTTTCTTCAAACTACTACGCCGTCACCACCTTGTAACAATAAACACATGGGTAGAGGAAAGATGTCCCAATTTTATGATAACATTAAGAATATTAAAATCACTATCCAATGCGCAGAAAAAAAGGGGAACTTATTTGCCGACTATCCCTCGAAAATTTGATTGACAGCTTTTGTGAAAGCAAGAAAGAAAGTTTGTGCGAGATTTAAATACCTTAAACAAATGGTTCGCAAATCTAAATGTTGCAAATTTAAAGATAAATTTTTGGTGAGGCAACACGTCATAAAATCACTTCAGATTTCTCATCCTTACTTTCAAACAAGGAATTGGGAGTTTTTAAATCTTTCTTGTCTGTGATGTAGCAGGAAATACAACGGAAGAAAAACTACCATGTTTTGATAAAGAATTCCTTTTAGTAAATGTGACTTGCGAAATGCTATTAAAAATACTGTTTCTACCTCCTCATCTAAATGTTTCTTTAGAGAACATAAGTGATGTAAATCATAGGCAAGGAGAGATGATTTATCATGACAGTCTAACAACGGAAGAAAGGTAACAGGTAATATGAGACTGCTGATTTCTGCAGGAGGAAGAGACGCCACGCTACAAAGAAAGAAATAAACATGAAAGTTCTTTCTTTTTCAATGTTGTAAAGTAAATTTAGTGCAAGAGATCAAATTCAATTTATTAGTTTTTCCAATATTATGATCGATGTATTTCTATGCTTGAATGTTTTGTAATGATTTAAGCTTCTAACTGAACTGGCAATTTTTCATCTACATACGAAAAAGTTAAAACGCTAATACACAAAATCCACACAAGGTACATGTTTTCTACGGTCAATTATAAAATTATGATCTCCAAATTAGTCAAGAATTATGAAACATCTTCATATTACCGAAACAAAGCAAAAATATGCTGCCTAGTATTATTTTTTTATTTATTGGCATTCTTTGATCTTTGTTCGCCATCATTAGTATTTCACCGATAGCTGCAGCTCAGTTAAGGAACGTTTTTCCTTTCACACTCTATCAGATCCTCCACTTTGATTTTTGTGTTAAACTACGATCATTTTCGTTCATTACTGCCTTTCGTTCACCAATTTTCGTACTTTTACCCTATTTCCTTTAACCATATTTTCAATTGCAACGATCTGCGTACAATCTCTGCGTAATCGATCTCTTACTTAACCAGTTGCATTTTCCTTCTGTTTATTGTATTTCTCGTCCCTCACTTCCTCATTACGCATAATGTGTATTCGCATGATTTTAATTTCATTCTTCCGCTATATCACATTTCGACGCCTACAAATTTTCTTCCACCTCTTTTTCCTTCGTATAGTTCACGTTTCTCACTGAACTAGTTCATACAAAACGTTTAAATCATATAGGACTATGAATTCAAACATCTACAGGTCATTTCTCTTTTCAGTAAACCCCTAGTTCAACATTACTATTCTCACCCTCATACTTCATATAACTCCATCTTCCAACGGTTCATTCTGTAACGAATTTCCCAGTTTAATTAATGCGAGCGCTCTTCATGCGGCGATAGATTTGTTTTGTTTTCGCGCCAAACGAAACTGGTGCTGCCGCCTAGGCATTCTCTTTGGTAATCTGCAAACCACATGGCTTCTGATCAGAAATTGGTGAGTTGGGAGGTACACCTACAATATTATTCTCCAGAAAAGTACTTGTACGCAATGGTTTTGTGTTGTAAAGATTTGATTAACTCTACACATTATCAACATGAGCAAGGTGGTAATCAATATTAATTGGTAATCATACGGAAAGGAAAGGATAATAAATAGGAGTAAAGTTGGAGATCGTCCCGATATACCACGCACTGGATTCGAGCCGATTCAACTTCTATTTATCCACCATTTCATGTTCCGGTATGCGTAAGTACAATTCCCTAGTGTGTGTGTGTGTAAATGTTGATAGTGCAGAATCTAATTATTATGAATTGTATCGCAAGACATTTTGTTACTATATATTCAGTATTTCAAACCTTTTCGTTATTCAGTTCACGAGAATATTAAACATTAAAAAATTTAACATTTGGTTCAATGCTTTATTCCAGTACTGATTGCTAGTATTAACTAGATAGTTGGGACCTGGATTATTGGTAGCAAGATATATGGGGGTGGTGTGCATGCATCATGCCGAAAGTGCCTACATCGCTTCCATATTGTGCAAGTATAAAATATATTTAGTACAATTCCATAACAAACAGGATTAAATTGCCCCATAGGTCACTAATAAAACGACTTAAGAAGTTTTTTTTAATATGAGTAATTACGCAATCAATTACAAAATGGAAATTCCATAAATAGTATTGCAAAAACTTCGAATTTGTAAACTAAAAGAGTTCTTGGAAGACACTGTAACACAGAAAACATGGCATGTAATACACATGACACTTAATATGCTACTAATATCTGAGAATGAACACAATATTCTCTGTGGTAAATTCATGAAACGTAGAGCCATTTCTCACTGTAACCCATACGTGACGACGCACGTAAAGACTTGACGTTAAAGAGTTAAATTTCCTATTGTTCCGCAGTCCGCACCAGAATTATTTTACGTTCACTATCTGACAACGGAGGGTCACGATATATTGTCGCTGCGATCCTAATCAAACATAGTGTATCTGATAGAGGATAGTGAGATATGGAGAATACCAAAATTTAAGGTGCGATGGACAAGGGGGACGGAGCAAGGGGGGGGCGAAACATCGAAATTCACAGAAGTTTAATAAAGGATATATCAACAGTGTTTCAGAATAAAGGGCGGCACTTTCGGGAAGTGATTTCTGGCATCAAAACAAGTAAAAAAGATCCTTTGAACAAGACTAAAATTTCGCTTAGTTTCGGAGATACAGCGTTTCCAACTTTGAGCCCAAAATCGACACCTAGTAACAGGAGGAAATAAATAATTCTCAATACGTCAGAAACGAGTCATTGAATAAAAATTCCGTTTCCGGAAATTTGTTTCTAGCAACATGGTGGACATCAGGAGTGAAAACACGATGTCATCATTTTGTCAGTGTTGCCAACTAGGTATAAAGTTAAAATTTTTCAAATGACAGTTCGTCGCGTTATTGAATATATTACATCGCCTAGTGATGATAAACAACGTACTTAAAGCACACACCACCGTGTTGCAAACTACGGCTAAGACAGAGAGGTTTTCTCGATCTTAGGTAAACTACAGGTCAGTCTATCTGAAATCGTTCAGCTTGGTTAATCGACTTCTTTCAAATAATAATAATAATAATCCATATATTAGAATAATTCAAAACGGGTATTCTTTTATTTCTACCCCAATCTATTAATTAATGGCCTAAATTTTTGCAGTAGTTATAAAAAAATTAATATCTCCGTACTGTTTTTTCTTAGGACATTCAAACAGAAACCCTTTTTTTAATCTGCTTGATAATTTTAGTTCTCTGCATGGTAAGCCTAAAACGTAACTGAAGTGATCAAAATAATATTCAAATGTGATTGTCACAACAGAATAAATTTCTATTTTAGGGTGCTTTTTCGTACGGAGCGGATTGAATGTCAGCGTTGTATTTTGTACACTATTACACATCAAATTGTATTCAATGTATCCAAAATATGAAGGCTGACATGTGATTCCTTAATTTTTATGAATATTTGAAAATCCAAAAATTCGTAAGAGGCCTGATATCTCTGGTGGTACAAAATATAAAAATCTATTTTTTTCATATGTTGTACAATTATATAAGGAGAACATATGGTAGTAATTTCAACTATGATATTTGAGTCTCGACGGAGTTAAACATTTGAAAATTCAGAATTAATAATGTTCGTGAGTGCGCTGATAATGTTTACCAAAGCGCGCACAAGTATTATATCCCCGTTTAACCTCAAATATCAAAGTTGACATTTCTACCATATGTTCTCCTTATATAACTGTACAATATGTGAACAAATAGAGTTTTATATGTTGCCAGAGATATCGGAAAAAATACCAGAGATATTGGGTCTCCAATACGCATAAAACACTAAATTTTGGATTTTCAAACATTCATAAAAAAATTGGGAACTACATATCAGCCATCATATTTTGTATAGATTCAATAGAATTTGATGTGTAATAGTGTACAAAAGATCAACTTTGACATTCAATCCGCTCCGTACGAAAAGCACCCTAAAACAGAAATTTATTTTGTTGTGACAATCATATTTGCAGTGTGCGAATTAACGAGGGGATTTCCCACCCTGGAAAATAAGTTTCCCTCCCTGACAAATTTATTTTTCGTCCCTGCCAGGGATAAATTTATCCCCCCTATAAGATGTTTCGATCAAGATTAGATAGAAAATACGGAACATTTTTATTTGGCAGAAGTTGAAACTATTTTAATACAAGTGTATATGAACTTTTACTGGCAGTTAAGAAGCCTGTTTGGAAGTCATTTCTTTTGTGATGTTTATGAAATAGCTTAAAAATTTAGTACGATTGATTTGATTTGGTAACCTCCTATTGAAAAATGGGACTTTCTTTCCGCTGGTCTAGTTGTTACCGTCGCTGACTGCTGATCGTGTGGTTCCGGGTTCGATTCCCGGCTCTGCCAAGATATTTTTTCCAAAGCGAGAGGATCTAGACCGGTTCCCACTGCCCACCAAGCATCGTGATGCAATTGGGGAGCTGCTGTGAATAAAAGACAGTGGCGATCACAGTTGAGAGCTTTGACTCTCCTCTCCCAACAGTCAGCGTGCGAGCAGTAGACCAATTCAGTGGTGGATTTAATTTGGCTGTGAGTTTTATATATATATTACCTTTTGTAGTCCGTGCGTTATGTTTTATCCCCCCTGGCTTAAAAGTTTAATTCGCACACTGTTTTGCCTCAAATATGTTAAAATGTTATGAAGGTTTATTCGAAAGCATTTTCGCTACTGTGTAGAAACTTTAAAGTGATTTTTTTATTTGTATAAATCTTTTACACCAGTCGTCGCCTGCGGATTGTATTTTCGTATCTCGATACGGCAATGATATCAAACTAACTACTACGGAACTTTAAACAAAATACTAAGCTAAAAACCTTTTAAAAATCCTAAAATATGACTTTGAAATTCTAGAGTAAACAATAAAACCTAATTTGAGTTTTTTCGAACCTACAAAAATTCGAGCTTGGTGATAATAATCGCTGTATTTGTACTTACCATGAGATATAATATTGTTAGTCAATCTATGTAATAGGAAATGGATTTCCTCCTGGATTTGAGTTATGGAATATGCTTCAAGTTTTTAAGGGATACATCACTGTTTCGTTACGCATGAAATATGATCCGAGAAACTTGCTTGCTAAGGGGATTGACACTTCTGCAATTCTTAATTTCAGATGCATCTTACTACAGATATGCCGGGCCAAGTAAGATGCTTTGTACCACAGTTCATTCAATACAATATCACGAAAGAGACAATTTCAATCTTTTCTAGAATGGACCGTAGTTTATTGATGTATTAATAGGCCCTCATCGCCTAAGGTCTTATTACATCGGGATAAGAAATCTAATTCCTTCGAGATTTCTTCCGGCAGGTTTTATTCCAAAGGCGATGACTCCCTTCCCGCCGTTGCCCTCGATGCAATGTCACAGATCTAGTTAAGTACAGAAGTTTTAAATGTCAAAGACGATACCGACAGGAGTTTCAATGTCGGTATCCCTCGCGTCCGAACCCTCTTTAGGAGCATATAGGATACATCTTGAATTGTCAGCGGAATACCCCCTGGTCTCTCATGGTGATCTGTCCTTTTGGCAAATCATCAGAGAGACCAGGGAAAGAACTCTCCTGACAATTCAGGATGTTTCGTCACAAGCAGAACCGTACCGAAGGTTAAAAACTAAAGATATTTCTTAGTAACAGCTGTTTATTGTTGCAGAACAATCATGTGTCAGTGGAACAGTTCAACAATACTCAATCTTATTTTACATTTGATTTATAGCAATGATGTTAGAGTAATAACACAAAAGAATATTGCAATTTTTAAGAATATGTTAAAGCAGCTGCAGAGAGGCTGTGAAGAACATGGATTGAAAATAAACGCAAAGAAAACTAAAAGAAGTGTAATAGCAACAAATGGATCCACAGCAAATATCAACAACAATAGAAGCGAAAAGGTAGAACACGTATCCAGTTTCAAGTATCTGTCAAATATTATTACAAGTGAGAATATGAAATGCGAGAAGCAGAATGGATCAAGTCAGAAGATGTTGAATGCTGAAGTGCTGAAGAGAGTAACAATACTGGAGGCGATAAAGAGAGAGAAACTGGTTAAAGCATTAGCTGCATAGAGATTGAACATTAAGGGATATAAATAAAAGTGTGATAAGGGAAAACAAGGAACAAGACGAATCCAACACCTAGACAATATTAAGGAAGATAAATCCATGCTGAGGCAAAAAAGGAGAGTGCTGAATGGAGAAGGCTTAATGTGAGTTGAAAGACAGCTTTCAGTACAACATTAATAATAATGATGCTGACTTCACGAATCAAGTAAAACATGACATGACCTATCGCTACCACAATTATTATAATAATGATATAAAATCTGTGCCTTTTTATTTTTTGTTTGCAGTTATTTCTCTAGTAATATCCTTGAAATCTTTCCACCATTTCTTTGCAGTTTTACTTTATTACCCATCTTCCGTTTGCACGTTAAATCAATAGTCTATGTGCAGATGCCACATCGTTCCAATTGAAACTTCACTGTTCTTCTTTACCTTTGTATAATGCACTCTCGTCGATGTCTTCTTATATGACGTGAACTGTGTAGATATTGCGCCGCTCGTTCCATGTTAGCTAAGATTCGTATTCCAAGCACATTTGATACCATCTGATTCATAACGGGGCCAACTGTCAGCTTTGATAAACTGCAACACTGCAGTGGGAGTGAGAGACCGTATTTTGCGATGTAGTGCTTTTTTTTCAACCGTGAAGATATCGTTCAATTAATTTCAAGCATACGTATTTTAATAATAATAATAATAATAATAATAATAATAATAATAATAATAATAATAATAATAATAATAATAATAATGTTTTAAATAGTTTTAATAGAAAGCAGTTTTGAAAATATTTTGTTTTTATGTATAACCAGGGTGCGAATTACGGCCGGGGATGGGGGAACAATCCCCCTCTGAAATGTTTATCCCTGGCTGCTAACTAGAATTAGGGGGGATGAAATTGTTCCCCTCTAACAATTATAGCTTTATTTTAACGAACATACAATGAGACTGGTAAGGTTGCGTGCTCTAGCTATCAAAACAAAAATATGTTGTGTAGACAAAGCTTTCATTGATGGTGTTACAGCCAGTACTTCCGAAAAGTTGCATTACAAAATCACTGACCACAGTTAAAGCTCATCACACAGTAGAGGAAAGTAACCAAATTTCGCCTAGCAGCCTAATTTCACCCACACAAGTTTCTCAGTATGAGTTTGAAATTATCAGAGTCGATTGTCAAGTCCGAAGTAACGGAGTCGATTGTTGGAGTTTTGCGTTGGTTCCGACGTTGTCTAAGAGCTTCAGCAATTGTAAGCTTTATATGCTTGGTGAATGGTAATTGGGGTATAATATACATTGATAAGTTTGGCGGGAAAAAGCTTTACCCTGGTGTGTGAAGAATCACATTTTAGTGTCAAGAAAGTCCTAATTTCACCCACCTAATGGGTTTAAATTTCCAATCCAATTTAACACGATGTATTGTATAACGTGAAGAAAGTGAATTAGTTTAGAATAGCAGAGAACAAACTGCTATTAAATGAAAACCGCGCAATATATTTGCTATTTGACAATTATATTGTCACATCTAACAGAGAAATTTGAAGAGAGACAAATAAGGAGTTTCATAGAAGCAAACTTTATTTATCAAGCAGAAATGGCAAAGAAGATGATCACTGTAGTTACATTAACAAGCAACAAATCTATCACTTATTACGACACAGAGTGACACATTAATGAAAGACTGTACTTCCAAGAAAACATGGGTGAAAAGTGAATTGGATGTATAATATGTCACATTTAGTTTCATGAAAACTGTGTTGGTAAAGAAGAAAAAGATCTACTTTTTGCCTGTGATATTTGGCTGAAGTAACTAGAGAGTTGTTGCATAAAATCTACTTCTCCAGATTTCGTGGGTTGAACTTATAATTAATCAAAGTTTTTCTACTAACAGCCTTTTTCTTTAGTTTAGAAAAATGACACTCGTATTTTTATGTATGCATGTATAATTGTTCATAGTATTCCACTTTATGTTGTAAGCAGATTTCTGTTTTTTTTTTGTTTTTTTTTTTTAAATCATTGTTGCTATTTATGCTACAGCAGGTAGTGGGAGAAATTTGGACCCATTTTCTCAAAAAGCCAGCTTTGTCTTATTTTGGAAAATACATTATTTCTCGTGTTGTGTAGATTAAATTATTGTCGAGTCGCAATTGTACTTGAACGTTTGTAAAAGTTAATGCAATACTCACATTCTTGTTATGAGAATTACAATAGATTTTATGAGCATTCAAAAAAGAAGTGGGAAAAATGTGGTTACTTTCCTCTAAATGTTTGGAAATTTTAGAGAAATAAAAGCCCAAACGAGCCAACAGTCGTATCAAAAGTAGCTTGGCTGTTAGACTATGGTCTGGGAAATGATAATGTCTGTCGTAAGAGTCATGGAAAAGTCAGGGTATTCTGGTCCCAAGAGGACAAAACCAGCAGGAACACTGATAGTTAACTTATGAACTTTACATTCATTTGCACCTCTCAATCGCTGAAAGCAGTGAAAGTCTAGAATAGATTCTGCACTTTCAACAGCGCTTCGCTAGCGAGAATAGGCATTTCAGGAAAGTGTAATCTATTCATGACAATGCATTATTCGGAGTTAGGAACCAGACTCTTGCTTTACAAACACCCTTGAAAATCTGCCTATCATATACAATCAAGTGATACGTAGATCTCTTATTCAAAATTGTCGTGTATTTTAAACGTTAACCTCTTCACCACCAGTGGCATACGTGTGTATGCCATGATGAAATGTTCCCCAAGATCCAATGGCATACATGCATATGCTATGTTTCTAATTGAAAGTCAAGCGAATTTTAAAGTCTGAAACAGATGTTATTTGTTCTGAAAAATTGTGAAATCATCAATAGATGGCATGGCCAAAGCAGTTGCCAAGTAGGAATTCTATGCGCATTGCAGGGCCAAAATTCTGGAAGTTTCTTTGTTAGGGGTGTAACTTTAAATTGTGTAGGAAAGCACCTATTTCTGGACATGGCTAGCACAAATGTATTTGCCGGAGTCGTAGGATTGCCAACATGAGCGCAGTTGTGGAAGCATTGCCCCCAACTTTCTGACAGAAAATAAATATTTCCTCCCCCTAACCATCCATCCAACCATCAATCCACATACTATATAGCCCCATGGACACTCACTGACATTGATTCACTCATCCATATACATTCACAGGCCAAACTACCGGAGCTACAAACACCAAATTTGGTATGAAGGTGTAGGACCATGAGTAGGTAAAGGAAAAAATCCGACATTTTGGAAAAGTCGCCATCTTGGATCCAAAATGGCCGCCAAACTCATTGTTTTATAGAATACACAACCTAAACTGCTGTGGCTATTGAAACGAGATTTAGTACGAAGGTAGAATATCACCAGTAGGCTACGCAAATATTCCGAGGTTTTCAAAGACGCCATCTTGGATATAAAATGGCAGCCTTAAAAATCCGTTTTCCATAGCGTTTTAGCTAGAGATACGAAATTTAGCATAAAGGTATATCATAACTAGTAGTTTACGAAAATAATACATTTTGGGAAAGTCGCCATCATTAATCCAAAATAAAAGACCGAAAACACATTTTCTAAACGACTAAAGCTAGACAAACGAAATTTGGTATGAAGGTGTACCATGACGAGTAGGTCACAAAAAATAAGGAAAAACCAGAACATGGGGGTGCAGCCCTCCATCTCCCCGGTGGGTGGGATATTTTTACCATGGAAACGCAGTCCGCCAGAGAGTGTCTGATTATGATAAAGGGGGCGCAGCCCCCCAAACGCTGACGTCCAGGACTGCCTGTTCTAGGGAGATCACTGATGCTGCCTGTTTCCTTAAACTTAGCATACTACGTCTTGATGCTTTTAACATCTGGTGGCTGTCTATGTTATACTGTCTGGAATTGTCTCTGGACTGTTTTTGGTGACTGTGTCTCGTGATACCAGAGGACACGTTGGACTTTCTTCTGGTTTGAGTACATGTTTCTGCAAATGGTGTCCGATTCCGTTATTGTTACGTCACTGGGTCCTGTAAGAAACAAAATAACAGTAAGTATGTACTCAAAATCTTGAATATGTTACATGCAATTGAAGATAAAAAGTATTTGTGTATGTGTCATATTTTATGCCTTATGAATGTTTGTAATCAGGGAAAGAATTCTGGGACACCCTATATTACATTACATAATGTGTTCGTTGCATTGTAATAAAACTGTAAAACTCTAATGAAAATTTTATCTTATAAATAAATACACTGTTCAGCAGCATAGAAACTTTTAATGATTTTAAAAGGCAAAATTTAAGCTCGTTGGATGTGAGGGGGATGGCAGAAGATATTATTGGATTTTGTTGCCATTTTTTACAGTTTATGCAGGGACCGAAACTCAACTTTTGTGCACTAGCCGCTTTAAACCTTCAAACATTTCGATTTTTTAAATAAAAATACAAAAAAAAAACACTGAAAATTTGACAATTTGCCAGTTTCTTTGGGAGGCAAAAGATATTATTGGATTTGGATGTAAATTTGCACGGTTTATATAAGGACCGAAACACAACTTTACATACCAGTCGATTCTAATTTCTAAATCACGATTACTTAAAAAAAATGTATGTGCATGTGCCCTTTTCTGCCATTCTGTATTACCGCCCAATAGCAATGTAAAGTAAAAAAGCATGGAAATATGAACAACAAGTGAAACACGACAAATGTTAAGAATCCAATATGGCTGCCGTCAACCATTTTCCTTATTATGTGCATGTACACTTGTGTATAATTGAAAAAGTTCAAAAATATAAACGACAATAACTGAAATACGACGAATGGTAAGAATCCAATATGGCTGCCGTCGGCCATTTTGTTTACTATGTGTATGTACACTTGCGCACCATTCTGTATAACCGCCCAATAGCAATGGAAAGTGAAACAGCTTGAAAATATAAACGACAATAATTGAAAAAAACGAATTCTAAGAATCCAATATGACTGCCGTCAGCCATTTTTTTCTCGAATGCATGTACATTTGCATAACATTCTGTATTACCGCCCAATAGCAATGGGACCAGCTTGCAAATATGAATGAATTTAAATAACACGAATTCTAAGAATCCAATATGGCTTCTGTCAGCCATTTTGTTTACTATATGCATGTACACTTGCGCACCAGTCTGTATAACCACCCAATAACAATGGAAAGTAAAAGAGTTTGAAAATATAAACGACAATAATTGAAAAGACGAATGTTGAGAATCCAGTATGGCTGTCGTCGGCCATTTTGTTTACTATGTGTATGTACACTTGCTTGTCATTATGTATTACCGCCAAATAGTAATGGAAAATAAAAAGGTTCAAACATATGAACGACAGTAAGTGAAATACGACGAATGCTAAAAGTCCAAAATGGCTGCCGTCGGCCGTTTTGTTTACTATGTGGAAATACACCTGCGTACCATTCTGTAAAACCGCGCAATAGCAATGGAAAGTAAAACAGCTTGAACATATGAAAGAAAATAAGTGAAATACGACGAATGTTAAGAATCCAATATGGCTGCCGTCGGCCATTTTGTTTACTATATGCGTGTACACTTGCGTACCATTCTGCGTAACCGCCCAATTTCTATGGAAAGTAAAAAATCTTGAAAATATGACCGACAATAAGGGAAATAACATAAATGCTAAGAATCCAATATGGCTGCGGTCGGCCATATTGAATTTCTAAAACAAGCCTAGAATATGGTTTTGGCCTTTTCCTGTTAGGTATATCATTCACTATGAATCTGGTGTTCGCCTTTTTTTCCATAATTAATGAAAAATTGGCTTACATTTTTTATATAATTTCACAAGAAATTCTGGCTCCTCACTACAAGTGGACGAATTTCTGCTGGTGGCGAAGGAGTTAACGTGGCATCAGACATTAAAGGCTGTGTATTACGTAAAACTTGCAGTACATATTATATTTCAAAATTTATATCCCGAAAATATCAAAAGTATTGCCAGTCTTTTAGCAAAAGGACCGACCACTGTGACTAAATAATTATTCCTTGTAGAGAGAACGAAAAATGTTCACAATCTCTACGTTAATATTATAGTCAATCGTAGTGCTGAATCTCGGAAGAAAAATAATTTTTCCATTTGCATGGGTTAGCGTGAAGTTGAGCACTTAAATTTGTACTATTATATTCTGGTACCGAGGACAAGTTGAATCTTAGACCCCAAACTATCAGAGTATTACCAAAAGTGTTGTCAATGATATTCCAGTAAGTTAAGTTAGAAGTAAACAATATCAAGTACGTTATCCCCCCCCCCTGGAAACATAACCTAATTCGCACACTGCATATTTGGATATTAGTTTGATAACTTTAGTTACGTTTTAGGCTTATGATGCAGAGAACTAAAATTATCAAGCAGATTTAAAAAGAAAAAAAAATGGTTTCTGTTTGAATGCCCTAAGACAAAACAGAAGGGAAATACTAATTTTTTTGAAAACTACGGGGAAAATGGAGGCCATTAATTAATCGATTGCGATAGAAATAGAAGAATACCCGTTTTGAACTATTCTAATATATGGATTATTATTATTATTATTTGAAAGAAGCCGATTAACCAAGCTGAACGATTTCAGATAGACTGACCTGTAGTTTACCTAAGATCGAGAAAACCTCTCTGTCTTATCCGTAGTTTGCAACACGGTGGTGTGTGTTTTAAGTATGTTGTTTTTCATCACTAGACGATGTAAAATATCCAATAACACGACGAACTGTCATTTGAAAAATTTTAACTTTATACCTAGTTGGCAACACTGATAAACCGGTGACATCGTGTTTTCACTCCTGATGTCCACCATGTTGCTAGAAACAAATTTCCGGAAACGGAATTTTCATTCAATGACTCGTTTCAGACTTATTGAGAATTATTTACTTCCTCCTGTTACTAGGTGTCGGTTTTAGGCTCAAAGTTGGAAACGTTGTATCTACGCAACCAAGCGAAATTTTACTCTGTTCAAAGGACCTTTTTTACATGCTTGCCAGAAATCAGTTCCCGAAAGCTCCGCCCTTTATTCTGAAATACTGTGGATACATCTTTTATTTAACTTTTGTGAATTTTGATGTTTCGCCCCCCCTTAGCTTCGCCGCTCCTTGTCCATCGTACCTTAAATTTTGTTATACTCCATATTTCAGCATCCTCTATCAAATGCATTATGTTTGATTAGGATCTCAGTGATAACTATCGTAACTCTCCCTTGTGAGCATGGACGCAACATGGAGATTCTAAACCTCGTATAAAGACGATTATCGACACAACACAAATTACGTTCCCTGAGAAAGTGACATGGATTTGAGTTCCGCTTAGAACAGCCATCATGACTAAGATTTGCCACAGTTTTTCGCAATCTCAACAGCTGAATACCAAGCTGGTATGCGCAATAGATTCGTTCCATTCCAAAGAAGAGTTTTCGCAGATGGATTAATTACCTCAGATGTGGCAGCATCTAACCTTATGGTGCTGTGAAGGCTAGAAATATATAATTTTAATTTCAATACAAACTATGATGATGGTGGTGATTTTTCTGCCTTAAATAACAGTCGAAACAGTAATCTAACATCTTTATATAAATCAGCAGATTGGAACTTCTCTCCAATTGTGCTATTTCATTTCAGTTCAAATTACGATTTCAGATGTAAAAACCAGCATCGCAGGCAGATTAGTTTGTATTCAGTTCGTAGTTCAGTATATAAGACTGTTAAGGGACGAGAGGAGAAGCGAAGAGGATGAGAAGCAATTACCATAATAGATTCACATCAACAGGCGCTTGCTTGCAACTATTTCCGACAACGTTCTATTTTTGGCCTCAGCAGAATTTCATTCGTGCAGCGGATCCAACCAATATGCACTACCACCAATCTCAGAACAAGCATGAATAGGTATATGAAACGGAAGAGAGAGAAAAGGATGCAAAATACGACAAAATGATGATGATGATGATGACGATGAAGAAGTAGATATATCTATATTGATTGTTGATGATATCTCTCGAATACACTTTTTCTTTCTCCCTGTCGAAGACCCAAATCAAAAGAAAGTTGCGGAGAGGTACGTGGAGGGAGAACGGAAGCGAACTGCAAGAATGTAGTTCTGCATACAAGGAATCTCATCAAGATCGTCTTCTTCTATAAGTTCCAAGTTTTCTGCACTGTGAGCGAACGCCTTCTTCCCCTGCTTCTCTTTTCACTATCTATGAATCTACGTAGATATAGAAAATGCACTATTGGGTTCCTCCAGTTCGTCTAGCGTTGCGAAACTTCATCACCTCAAGAAGATGTTACGTGACAAGCATCGATGCGGATTCAATACCTCGCTACCGAAATCTTTCTTCCACATCTTGTGCGCTATTCTTCATTCTTTTTTTTTTCTTTATTTCTCTCCCTCTCCCCTCTATCTTACATCCCAACCACCCAGCTCTTCAGGTTTTGCCTTTATCCCTCACTCTCACTCTCTCTCTCTCTCTCTGTAACACACACACACACAAACTCAAATTTCTCCACCTATCTCTCTCTCTCTTTCTCTGGCACAACAATCCCTCACACACTTCTTTTTTTTTCAGTTTGAAAGCGCGAAGAACCGAGCTTTTCGGGAAGCAATAATTGTATTCCCATCTCACGTACAACGGGTTTTGAGTTGCCCTTAAATAGGGGAGGGGTACTTCTTCTTGAAGGTAAAAACAGAAAAAAAAATAGGGAATTTCCTCAGATAAGAAAAGCAGGTTTGAAGCTACAGAGAAAGTAATGTTTCCGAGAGGAGAAATTAGACTTTTCTGCAGAGTGTTCTACTGTTAAAATACTAATTTATCTCTTTGGCTCATACTGAATAATACAAATCAAATAATTCCAAATTACTATGAAGTGAAGTGTGATAATATTTAAATATAAGAGATTATTAACATATTTTGTCTCTTCTCTCCCCATCCCCCTCGTACACACACACACACATACACGCATACTTTTGGTAAAATAACGTAGAAAGAAAGGTATTTACGTGCCCGAATGCATACAGTTTAGGAACACAATAGAAGAATGGAAAGGTTTCGTCGCCAAAGCGCGTTCACATAATAGGAGAGGAGATGGTCAGAGAAGAGAATTGGTGCTAGGAAGCGGTCATGTTGGAAACTGACGTCAGGTAACAGAATGGCCAGGCAATGGAGTCGGGAAAATAACTAAAGACATCGGAGAAAACACCAAATGACGAAGGAAGTGTGCAGGTTACCTAAGAGTCAGAAAGCGGCTTCCTAAAGGTATAAGAGATTAAAGAATCAGCGGGTAAGAGCAAAATAATAATAATGAAGATAAAGAGGGAAGAATGGAGTACAAAGAGAAATGAAATAAAGGTGAAAATAAAGTTAAATGAAAATATTGTATCAGGGTGTTGCAAAATAATACAGACAAAACCACCTCATGAAATTCCTGACATGAAAATAAGGAGGAAAAAACGCATAGATCATCAAGGGTGCGCAAAGTGTGGGAAAATGAGATTGATATTTGCAATACCATGAACAATAGAACTGAGGCGGCCTGGGTACTAGGTATTCTTCAAACACTTGAAATATTTATGTTTACTGCCGTTTGTTTTGCTGCCTACTTTTGTGTGTCAAAAGGCAAACAATTGAATATTGTCTTGTATAATCATACTTCTTGCACAAAATGATAGAAAAGTGATGAGAACAGGAGTTTGTGACGGGAAGGTAACGCTCTTGAAACAATCCTCCAAAAATACCAAATGAAGAGAGAAAAGTTGCAAAGTACTTTCGTGAAACAGGTCCCTGGTCTATCAAACAACTAATTCATTTCGAAACTGTGCAATGGATGTGCAGGGGATTCCCCAAAGGAAGTAGCGAATTTCCAGACATTCTCTGCAGTAAATATTGAGTCGAAATAAGCACGATTAATCTCTTCAATCCTGAAAGTCATTGGTTTAATAAAACCTGTTTTTTTTTTAATGTTTTGTGCAAGTTAGAGTATCGAAAGTACAAAAATACTTTAATTTTGTAAACACTATATATACTTATTTATGAGTTACCATATTTTGTTATTTTTGCTTCCATACAAGTAATGTTATTTTCATGGTTTGACAAGCAGCATGAAACATTATTGCAACATGAAACAACTAGAAATAAGTCTTATTCGAAAGGAACAGCTATACCCCTTATTTTGTACATTTCATTCCTGTTTGTCCTTTACAATTCTCCATTCTATATCAATGTGCTCTTATTTCCTTTAAAACCACAGGCCAGTGATGCAGACCGTCATATCTCATTTCTTTCGGAGGAAGTACTACTGGACTTCCTCTCTTTTTGGACACTTCTGTTATGTCATCATCATTCTCTGTCGCAAATAGCAAAATGCAAGTAATTAAGTAATTCAAAATATCGGTCTTTTGTATGCAATCAGTGATCAAAGAAAAGCGGATTCCTCGCGACCAGTACAATCGAACTTATGAGTATTTCAGCTATTGACAACTTTCTGAATCGAAGAAAACAGAAACTGACATTTTGAGCCAAAATGAAAACTGAACCATGGGGAAAATAACTCTAGGGTCGCAACACTGAATTGAATTAAAGTAGCGACGATAACACGGCGCCATTTGCTGAGGAAATGAATACAACCTACTAAACTCAGGGTTACAACTTGGAAGCCTGAAGTTTAAATTCTTAAAATTTTGTCACAAATGAATAACGTGATTCATTTAGCATATCAGTTTCTGGTTTGCCCTAAGAAAACGGCAATAAACCGAAAGAAAACCATAAAAAGCATACACTTTACAATACTGTCTCTGCAAAATTTAGATATCTGTGTCAGTAGCACAAATTCTGTCACTAAGAATGTCACTACCTTATTACTAGTTGGTCGCACAGCTCTGGAATCAAAATATCCCTCGTACTTTACGTAGTGGAAAACGTCACACACGGATGAAAGACAGAAACGAAATTCTGTTACAATAAGTGATCAGGTTATTTTAATTATTAATTCTAGAAGAAATACAAAATGTCTCTATAAAATATAACCTTTAGGTTTTCTAGCTATTTTTGTCAAATATTGCATTTACGTTTTCTGTGGAGAATTAAATGAAGAACAATTTAAGATATCACAATAGGACAATTCACACAAAAGTTATAGAAGAAAACTGATTTGGGCACCCATTTTCCAATATGGCGGCTCAAAGCTACCAATGTCAACAATGCTAAAAGTCACTAGTTCGTTATAATTTACGTTCAAGAAATTAAATTATTAGAAAATAAAGGAAACAAACTATACTATCGTCATTTACTCCAAAGCTATAGACAAGGAAACTGATTTGGGCGGCCATTTTCCAATGAGGCAGGTTTTCAGCTCATTCTATGCTACCAACACCTACAACACCTAAATTACTAGTTATAAATATAATTTACATTTGAGGAATGATGAACAACTTAAGAAAAATAATATTACAATAGGATTGTTTACTCAGAATCCATAGCCAGGAAACGTATTTGAGCAACTATTTTCCAGTAAGGCGGTTCAAAGTGAATACTACCAATGTCTACAGAGCTTAAAATAACTAATTTGTAATAATTTACATGAATACCAAGTTTCATGGTTTCACATATAAAATACGGTTTCGTAAAAATTCTGACTTAATCCTCTGCACTATAAATCGAAATAACTCAATCCGTATCAGATATATTTGGCTCTGGGATGGAGTCAGTATGACGTAGGGCCGCCACGCGCCCGACTCACAGCTTCGACCTTTCTAGGAAGACTTTCCACTAGATGTTCATAGACGGCGGGAGGTATTTCTCGCCATTACTCCTGTAACATGGCGAAGAGTTCTGAGGTGGCTTTGGGGCGTAGTGATCTGGCTCTCAACCGGCGTTTCAACTCATCCCAGGGATGCTCAATTGGATTGAGATCGAGGCTTTGGGCTGGTCACTCGACCTTTTGCATCCCCATTTCCTTAAACCACTCCGTGATAGCATGTGAGTCATCAATGGCAGGTTTTTCGTGTTGAAGTTGAAACACAAACGGGCCATTACAGAACTGTTGCCACAAGTGTAAGAAGCACCGAATCGTCCAGGATTACTTGATACCTTTCGGTGTTCAGGGTTCCATGCATTAACACCAGAGAAGCATGAGAAACAGACCCACAATATGATTCCTCCACCGCCGAACTCCACAGTGGGGACAATGCACTCCGGTAGGTACCGTTCTGTGGACGTTCACCAGGTCCAAACACGTCCGTCGGAGTTTCACAACATGTAGCGTGATTCATCACTCTTTTCCATTGTTCCACTGCCCAATTGCGCCGTGCGGTACACCACTAAAATCTGTAGCGGGCGTTTGATCAAAATATGTATGTCTTATGGGTTGCCGCTGGTCTATGGAATCCTAGTTCAAACAGCTCGTAATGAATTGTGCGTCCCGTCCACTGACATCACTCCCAGATGCCGTTCGTAGCTCGGTCACTATGTTGTACAACGACATTTGATGGTTTGCTTTCACTACACGTTGGAGAGATCGTCGCTCCTTGTCGGACAGTTTTCGAGGCTTACCTTGTCGAGACTGGGGTTTTATCACTCCCTCTTGTTCCTATTTTCAGCGAGACGTCACCAACTGTTGATTCAGGTAATTGGAACTCGTCGGAGATGACACGTAGGGAATCACCAAATCGGTGGGCACCTATAATAATGCCCATTTACGCCTCATTCAACTTACGCCGTCCGTTCATTTTGACTGCTAGCGGTCGTCTGCCCGCTCCTGATCACTCACCGTCGTGTCACTGCCTCACAAAACGTATTTGTCACGCTAGTTTAGTTGCTGTTTAGGGGATGTCCGGTGATTAATGGCAAGATAGTGTTCGTCAGCCTGCATATTAAGATTAAAACTATTTATCTCGATGAAAAAAAGAACATGATCGGTTCAGTAACACTAAATTCTAGTTTTAAACAACTCTTGAGTTGCTCCTACGCTCATCTTGCGTGAAATTTAGTTACAATGCCCCAGAGACAGCGATATTTGCACTGCCACTGCTTTAAAAACACTGAATTCCATCTGGTGCTTCCACACCCATAGAATCAATGATCCATTTTTTCCCCTCTCATTAGCTGCCCAGTCGTAATTCTTTTCCGTTCTTCAAGGCCAAACTTCGTGAGGGTTTGGTAAACTATACGTAACGCGATGAAACTCATTCGAGGTGTGATGTGTGCGTATGATTGGACAGTTGCAAGCTACTGACTGAAACTGGTTGATCTTGCACCGGACGGGTTTGTTTACCTATTCAAATTATAATGCGAAAACAGGTGCTATTTTCTAGACATCATTTGTTTTCTTTAGTCTACGATGTTACTATTCAGTCTGCTTTGTGGTTTCCTTTTAAATTAAGTTAAAACCGCCAAAAAGGCAATACAAAAGGAGAAACAGAGACTAGGCATTCTTGAAGGATGTATTCTTTTGTTTGTCCGTCCTTTATTTTTATCTTTCTTGTGACGTATATCTATATAACGACAATGCACTGTACCTCGTACCTCTACCTTGAATGGAGAAAGTTGATGTAGAAAATAACTGCGCTCCTTAATGTACCTCTTTGTCGCGCCATTGTTCGTTTCCCAACTTCTTTTTGGGGAGATTCTTCTTTTCCTGTGGTTTCCGAGCGATGTTGCTGGTCAAAATAGAAAAAATGAGAATGACTTTTTTGTTCCTTTTGATGGTCTTTTATCTTTGTAAAGATACGAAGAGAACTTATATTCTTTCTTGGTTCTTTTTCTTTCTTTTTCCAACATAACAAGCGTATTTCATCACAGTTGAAGAACCACTGTAGATGGCATAAAGTGGCGGCGAATACCTTTTTATTTCTTCTCTCTCTTCCTTCTTTATCCTTTCTCTTACCTTTTGTGTCACTAGACATCTTACCTCTCTTTTTCTCACATACACAGCTACAAAGGCATAAACTCAGTGACAAGAAGCTATATAGAAACATACAGAGAGAGAAAGAGAGAGAAGATGATGAAGAAGAAGAAGAAGCAGGAAGCAATATAGTAAAACTAGAGGAAACATCGACCCTCTTTCTTTAAGAGATGCTTCATAGCGGACCCCATTTCTTTGTGTCCACTTGTATATTCGCTCTGTCCGTATGTTTGTCTACACGCAACATTAGCTAGCGCAGTAGTTCTTAAATGAAAGTATAGAGATAGAAATTGACTTCAGATTTGGGTAGAACCTTTCTTTGCGATATGGACTCAGCTTGTAACATACGCTGGCGCCTAAATTATAACAGATAAAGAAAAATCGGCTTCAAATTTCAGTTAATCAACACAGAAAAAGCAATGTTTGGTCAGAATAATCAAAATAGCTTTCCGAGTTACTAATGGCATCAACTAAACATTTTGTTCTCATCTTTACTATTGATATTGTAAGTCTTCTGCACTGAAATTGTTTCTAACGCATTCGTATAAAGACTGAGATTCTTCCATGCTAAATAATTCTACCTTTCAAATATATACTAACAGTATGTTAATCAATCCTTAGGAACCTCTCCACTAAAGTTTAACATGAGACACTGGATAAAATATCTACTGCAACAAACAAGAAAAAATACGACACTCTAGATTAGCATGAATGCAAAGGCAAATTTCAAAAGTTATTTCATTTATTACCAAAGGTTTGGTTGATGCAGTTTGGTTATCCTGAACAAACATTTTTATTTTATCCATGGATCTGCAGGTATCCAACCGTTTCCAATCAGGTGACATCATAAGCTTTCCTTTTCATATGTTTATACTATGTGTATGTTAGTGGATTTGAGTTTAACCAATCCCCTCCAGGCGGTAACGTATGGGTAGGTATGCTGGTCCGAACCGCACGGTTGACTATCCTGACTGACCTTTTCCAGAGTTTCCCTCAATTCTACTATACGCGATGCCTGGTCTGACTGGATGAGGGTAAAACATGGTGTGATCCAAATGAAACTGTTATAGTGAGAGTGAACACCCAAGTTGGAACGTGACAATGAGGGCGTAGGTTAAGTTTAAATGTGATGTGATGCCGGTGTGGAGACAGTGAGAGTGATGACGTGAGGTTAAGGCTGGACGAAATTGTACACCAATAGTCGTTGCAAGTGTTCCTGTGCGCAAGATAACGGAGGTGCATTACGCACAAGTCCGTCTTTCCTTCTGTGAAAGTTTCCATTTTTAAAAAAATCCTTACGATGACTCATAAGAGATACGCTGTGCCTAAAACAAAATTATTTCTTTTCTCGAGAGTCAAACATTTCTGAGACGTCCGAAATTCTAGAGAGTTGGGTATTTCCGAAACATCGGGAAATCTCGAGAGTTAGGAATTTCCCTGACGTCAAGAATTCTCGATAATTTCCCGTCTTGACTTGTTGTTTGGGAAATTTTACAACCTGCCCAGTCCCTTACCGTAGTCCCATAGCTGCCACACGAGGATGAGGGTAAGTCAGAGTGGGATCGGTGTGAATATATGATGTGAAGTGAGAGTGAGGATGAGGGCTGAGTTGAAACGTATGAGTGACGGCACAGCGATTACAGTGACGTTGAAGATGAGGAACACTGTTCAGTATACGGAACAGCCGTAACTCAGTTAGTAGAGCGTTTGTTTAGCAATAGGAAGGTCCTGGGAACGATCCCAGTAGTCACCAATCTTAATTTAGGTTTTCCTCAGTCATACTAGGCAAATACTAGGATAGTATCTACTAAGTAGTCCCTGGCCGAATACCTTCCAACAGCCTTTCCCCGCCGGAACCTGAGAAACCTAAAGTCCATAAATAAATTCAAATGAAGTATGTACACCTATGGTCACTAATAGCTTACCAAGTGTGAGACTGAGGTTCGATTCCGCACGAATCCAACAACTATTTTCTGTGTGAAAGTTTTGAATTTTAAAATGTCTTACAGTGAATCGCGGGAGACACACTGTGTCTAGAACAAAATTATTTCACAGATGATTTACAAACAAAAGAAAGAACAATGAATCCGAAATGGAAATATGAAAATAACTTAGAGCAGAAGCAAAATATTTCTTTGCATAAGAGGGACACACACACAGAGAGAGAGAGAAAGAGAGAATTTTTTTGATATGTTGAAAATTTTCACTTAAAACTGTGTGTATGTCATGCATACTGTATTAAGAGACTCGGTCAAAAACGTGCAGTTACTGATTCAAGTTTTAAGCATACTTTAATTTCATTCTGCTATGTATCTCCAGGGACTGCATTTAATTGCGAAACGCGTTTGAAGAACTAGAATTGGTATTGAGTTTTATCCTTATTTTTGACCGTGCTTAAGTTGTACGCTTCCCAAGTTCAATGATCATATCATGAATTTAGCTCTCCCTCCGCCCCTTCTCTTCCTCTCTCTCTCTCTCTCTCTCTCTCTCTCTCTCTCTTCTATCTCTCATCGTAGGAAGATCTCTTTTAATTAAAAAAGGGGGAAGTTAAAGGTATAAGAATTTTTGAGTGGAAAACTTCGCCGCAAGCGTAATGAAACGAAATGCGCAGAGTTCTAAAACTAGCAGAAATACGTATATATATAATATACACACACACAGACACACACATACCCACACCCACCCACACCCACATACACCCACACACAACCACAACAGATAAAAATACATCAAAATTGACGGTTAAATTTCACCTGAAAAATTGAGTCGTACCACTCATCTCCTGCTTTAAGAAAACCGTTCCCTAAACTAATATTTTTTTAATACAAAGATTTCTCCACTCACGTTACTGCTAACGTAAGGAATAAAATTTACCGAGTGTGCAAAAAGTAGCTCAATCAGCTGTTTCATACCCTGATAGTACAAGGAGCGTCCTGCCCGGGACATTCAGATGTCCAAGGGACATCGCATTGACCCCAGGGATCTTCCCTACACAGTAATAAATAGCTGTGTTAATTCAACACAATGCGGTGTCCCAGCATGACTACCACTTTTTGTGTTAAATCGACACAACACAACACACTGTTGATTTCGGTACTGGGGGAGGAGGTTACAACTGCAGCAACATTTGAGCATGGGTTACTGAGTTAGAAGTCCAGTATCTTATCGTCTTTTTTTTATTTATTTATTTAAAGTTAAACGCACCCTAACCGGAAATGCCACCCAACTGAATTAATTATTTCAACTGGTATTACTGATTTTTCCTAACTACGGACAGCACAGTTAAAATCACATCCATGCCCGAGGCGGGATTTGAACCCGCGATCCTTGAGTCGACAGACTACCGCACTAGCCAGCTCCACCACCTGGATCGGCACCGTCTGGGCTAAATCGCCAGACAGAAAAAAAATACTAGATACAAACAATATAGAGGATAAAAAAAATGTTACTGAACTCCAAACACAAACAAAGTTTCTCTCACGACTTATGCCATGATTTAATAACTTTTCCATTTGTCAGTCAGGGTTCAGAATTCCCATTCGTTCATTGAGAATATGTTCCATTTCTATGAAATCAAGCGCAGCATTTGACACGTTGTTACGATAAATGCCGTAAGACTGGTCAAGTGTTTGACTTTCGCCATCTTGCTTGGTTGCTTTCATAGAAATGGAATATTCTCAGTAAATGGGAATTCTGGTTCCTAATTAAAAAATAGAAAGTGAATAAACCATGGGATAAGTCATGCAAGTAACTTAATTTGTTTTGGGGCTTCAGCATGCTATGGCCCTCAGTGGCTGATTTGTAAAGCGGGTTTAAGAATTAACGAAACAGTTAAATAAGCCTAATTTTTATTTAAAGGTTTATTATTCTCATTTCAAGTTACTGTTATTGTTATTGTATACATATGAGCTATTTCAAAGCCAATTTGCACTGCGGGTGGTATCTTAGGTATTTTGAGTTTACAGTGGAGGCCGATAGATGTCACTACTTTTGTTTTGGGAGTAAAACATGAAAACAGGTTTAATACATTTTGTAGTTTGCATTTGAATGTCTGTAAAAAGGCACATGAGTACAGAATAATGACTGTACATGGCTGAAACAGTTTGAAGTTGAAGTTTGATGTTTACTATCAATTGTTAATTATTTGTCGCAATAAGCTGTACTACTCGTGTATAACTTATTGATATTTATAATGTTTGTTTACAGACATTTTTATTTTAACATCTTTACTTAGGAAGACGTGTCATATCAAATTCAATGCAATTCCACACAATTCATCGTAAGCAGAGTACATATTCTCCAGATTGGTGATTTTTCATTGTATTAGTTATTGCCTTTTTGCAGTGGAAGAGAGCAGTATTGTTTACGTGAGTTTATAATGACAGGACACGAAACTGAAACAATGGTACTAAGTCTGTGCAGTCTATGCCATTTTGTATTACTTTCCTAAGTGTGCGTTTATAGTGGTGGAGCTTCGAGCAAAGAAAGAAATTTATTTGTTTCACATAGTGTTGAGCATAGCGTTCGGACAAGCCCGTCGAATCTCGGTGGGACTTGTTCTGTTTTTTTTTTCGGAATAAAGAGTTTACACAAGTGTTGTAAATTAAAGGCTAATTAACATGGAACTTTTAACGTTGGATTTTAAATATATTGCAAATACGGTAACAATAAATATATAAATGTATTTCTGACATTAAATAATTAAACAATAATCATTAAATTATGAAAACATATTATAAATAAAAATATAGTTCAAGAATGAAGATTTGTATCTCCATATTTTTACTGTGTATATAAAATAATTATTGATTCATTAACTACTTCTCGATATTTTGTTCCAAATACTACTGCTCTGAAAATTATATATTATTCCATAAATATTTAGTTTAGATTTCGATAGTTATATCGAACATCGTGACCGAAGTTTTATCAGTTTTTCTTGTGTCACCAGGAAAATACCGGATGGTACATTCAACTTTGGTCCTGGTCGACTCCTTCCTGCATCCTATGCTCTATCTCGTTCTGAGCCAGAGATAACATAAGGAAATAAGTGATATTCAATTCACCTATCATGTACAGCATGTTAGTAATAATACGAGCAGTGCTCGAAATGGGTCAGAAAAGGTGAGGGTACGCTTGCATCTAGTGGCGGCGATTGACTCAAAAATGAAGGCTAGATATTCGGCCGTATTACATAACGTTACAGAATTTAAATGCAGAATTACATAACTAAAAGGATGTTTTCTTTCACGTGATAAACAAACAAAAATCTCAGCAGTCAGCTTTAATGGTGTTGCTCTTTCCAAAATACAGACAGTTACAAACTTTCTGATGAGATATACAAATCATACAGTTAATAGAGAAATAGGAAACAAAAACACTGTAAGTACCATAGATTGGGATAACTTTGGCAGCGCTATAACTTCGGCAGCGTTGGATCACTGTTACACTTTGATTACACTGTTTTGCAACTTGCTGGGCAATTTTACAGAATTTAAATATCAAATGCCATGCGGCTTGGAAAATATTTGGTCATACTTTAAATTAAAACAGACTACATTTCTAACTGTGTATACACATTATTATTTTGACGTCTCAAAGATACTTTCGTTTCCATGGCATACGATTAGATAATTTTTAACTTCTTAAACATTATGAATTCTTAAGCTCATATAACCCAAGACTTTTTATGTACAGTGGATTTTGCTTAAATAATAACGGTCACGCCAGTTGATATCGACATTTGTCCTGTTTGTTTCACTGTAATGCGAGACCCGGAGCCCGGTCCATCCTGTTCACTCCAACCTGCTGGATTCTCTCTTTCTTGTATATGCAATAAAGGAGTTTCCACTCTTCCTTTTTGTAGTTCTGTAAGTGTATCGGTCTTCTGAAATTCTGGTTTTGTTCTAACGGTTTTTCCGGTATTCTCTATCAACTTTCCTATCTTGTCTTGTGAGGCTATTTGTGCTCATGTGTTTGGCCACGAACCCATATGTGTGTATTAACTCTTCTCACAGCCTGAGGTTTCAATTTTTTATTAGGTTTTCTTTTCCTCTCCGGTATTCCGGTTTGTGTGGATCGCGGTTTAAGCCCTCTGATGGTAGTGACTGTGGTTGTTATTTTACTGAGAATTTGGAATTTAAGGCCTTTAGCCAACTTTGCCTCATGCCTATTATTTTAGTATTCTAAGTTTCTTTTTTTATGCAGAGACAATTTATTTTAGTGGTCACCCAGCCATGTACTAAGAGGCTTTTGGCTGCTTGACCTGCGGTATATTCTGTTGGTTGCATCTGTTCCATTTTCCTCTTAGCTGTTTGGTTGATCTCCTGCTTGTGGGAGTTATCCTGGTATTTGGTCTTTTCCGGTTTCCTGGTTCCCATGTTCAAGTTCGTTAATCATCTCTTCCATCAACGGGCTTCATTGTAAGTTTCCGGTGCGTGCGGTCTCAAATACAGTTTTGCACCTTAAAACAGCCGATTTTTTTTGTTTTTAATTGCACTTTCTCCTTCATTTAATTTATTTATCGCAGATGATCTCAACCATCGCCATCCTAAAAGGAATTATATTTCACCCAACAACTTTGCTACCCTCCTATCCAAAGGCATCAAGGATACAGGAACTGTTGAAGACAGGCCCTGGTCGGGTAGACCTAAAACGGCTATGAACGAAGCAACAACAACAGCAGTGTTGGCGTCCTTTAACAAAAGACCAGAAAATCACGCGCTATCTATCCATGGAAAATGGCGTGAGTCGTACCTCTACAAGAACAATGGGAAAACAAACAAGCTCACTCGAACAAGTTACAAAGATTTCAGCATCTGACTGAAGACGACCCTGATCGTCGGTTATAATTTGCAGAGTGGGCCAATCAGCCAGTTTAAGAAACACCCGAACTCACATTCGCACACCAGATACGTCTTGCAGACAAAACCATCGATATTAATCTGACGCTAATCCACATTGGATTGATCTCATCACGATGGTAGGTTCACAGACGATAATGAGATGGGATGGGATTTGGAGAATGCAAATTGTGGGACCCTTCTTCATTGAGAGGACTCAAACAGTAGATGGTTACCTCCAATTATTGCAGGCGGATGAGCTTCTATCGCTATTAACAGAAGACGGTAGTTTTCCCACATGCTTCCAACAGGACAGGGCTTCACCTCATTATGGAACACTGTGTGATCTTTTACCTACATCAACAATTTCCTGGGAAATGGATTGGACGCAGATGACCTGTCGAGTGTCCACCACGATCTCCTGAACTAATGCCTAGAGATTTTTATCGAAGGGGTCACGTGAAGGTGATGCTTTAAGCAGCCAAGAGAACTGATACGAGCTGTTGAGAATCGTACGAGCAGAATTCATGAAGCCATGGCCTCTATCCAGCCTGATGTGGTGTCCAGAGTACATGTAGATTGGGAGCACGGATTGACAAATGATCATGGGAAGCATGTGGAACAATTATAAAAATGCATGCGTTAATCCATAATCAATTAAGAGCACCACTATTCAAACGATTGGTTCGATATGCTTGAAAAAAATTAGGCTTTCCTGTTGATGTCCTTGTGTTTGACTCCAGTGATCAATTTCTTTTTCATGTTGATAATGAACTTTGTTCAAAAAGTTCATGTGACTGTGCCGCATTTATCCAATGTGTCTTTTGTCATTTGATGTTAGGCCTTGGTCACATTTTTAGTGTAACTTCCACATTTTCTAATTATATTTCCCATAAAATACACATTTTCCAGTTTAATTTTTAACACATTGCATTTCAATTTGTTTACAACCTGATGAGGTTGCAGCTAGTATTTTAGCTGCCAAGAAAGGATACTATGTCCTATCATTGGCACAGTTATCATCTGGATTTCGACCCGACAGTTCACCAACCTCCCCGCACTATTTTCTTATGTTTCATGTTCCTTTACGTAAGTGATAAACAACGATTTGTGAAGTGTTGTATGACACGAATATGGTGAATTATGTTATCAGGTGGTTAATAGGCAGATGGATTGGTAGGCGTGGCCCAAATTAAGTGGCCACCACGATCCCCCAACCGGACTCAATTGGATATTTCTTTGTGACGGTACTTGAAGACTAATGTGTACCAGTGTAACTTAATGATATTTCCTACCTGAACAGGGGCATCACTGACAGTGAGGTATGTGCATTATGCATGTGCATGTGCGGCGCACGCCGACGTTTGCGGGAGTTATTCAATGAGAAACATATTCTGTGGTGGTGATTGTGGTTTTTCTGGTTCACATCTGTTCTCCATATTGATGAATGTGTTTGTTGTGTTACAAGGTGTGCATGGGACGTAATCCTTTCTTTCGGAACAACCCGTCGAATTTAAAACCTACCCTAATTTCGTTCATAAGCGCAACACGGTTACAGTTATTGTAAATTGCACTGCACCATTCAATTTCTTGTTGTCATTTGATATATCGCTTGGTCATGTTGCCATTTGACATTTTCAAGTTGAATCCAACATAACGGATTTCAAGACGACCACCGGAAATGCAGTATGGTCGGCAACATTTTCCCCTCGTCTATTAACATGTTCAAAGAAATTTTATTCCTATCAGTCTTGTAAATTTTTTATTTTATTCGACTGCCCCACTCTGTATAGTATTTTCATATTAATTTCGAGGCTAACACGAGGTTGTTGCAGCTAATATTTTAGCTGTTAAAGTAGGCATGCTATGGCCCATCATTTGGCATATTCATCATCTTGATTTCGACTGAACAGTTCACCAACCTCCCTTATAAGAAGTACAAAGGGGTCCCTTTTTCAAAATTGTACCAACAAGTACAGTTTTGGTGATACTTCGCTTTTCCAAGTAAGTTGTACTAGAAGTACAAGTGGGTCGCTTTTCTTTCTCAAAGCGTATTAGAAAAATACAGGTTGTGGTGCTTGAGTTGCCCAAACATTCGAGGTCGTACTAAGAAGTGTAGATGTGTGGTGTGTAGGCTTCTTGTTTCTCCGTTGTTTCCATATGGTCTCCTTATAAGCTACTTGAAGACTGTCTGCTACATTAAACACAACACTCCAGAATAGAGGGTCACAATATTTCGACAAGTAGTCTCATCAGCCGGGAATTCTCGTCGTCTATCATATTAATAGCTCTCTCCCACAATTCTATTCTTTCCATCGAACGGAGAAGCATTCTTATCTGTGTTCTCATGGACCACAGCGACTCCTGGTGCCTCTCTGACACAATACTTGTGTGTTTCTACCAACGAGTGGTGCAAGTTGTTCGTTGCCAAACTAGCCAATATTTCGAAATTGTCAAGTAAAATGTATATTTATCAGCTCCATTTTTACATTCTTTTCTTTACTTCACAAGGGTTCGTGGTGTCCTCAAATCTTGCAACGTTAATTTAACTAATTTCTCGACGGCATAGAATGATGAAATTTTGCACAGCGACATAAGTTGGGTGACAGTACAATATTCTATTGTTACTTTTATATATTTCTACATATTTTAAAAGCATATATTTTAAAAAATATATATATGGGCTTCTTTACCCTAAAATAAATTCTAGCCTGCAACGATCTGTCGTTTGACTGGTTGTACAACATTTTAGGATTTTGGTCAAAAATCATTAGCTTGAGAAAAAGTATCCGAACACTGTAATAACTCGAAAACAAAAATTAAGAAAGCTTCTTAAAGACATAATTTTCTTAATCAAAAAGTAAAAAATGATTTTCTTTATGCATGGCTTTTTAAAAATTAACATCAAGTGCATTTATATTAATTTTCATTCATTCAATAGAGAGGGTACGCGTTCCTCTTATTAAGAGTAGCTTTCCCCGAGCGTTCCCAGTATTAAACAGGTAGGCTCATTCCGAAATAAAAGAAGTAGTAGTACGACGTTCCACCGCGTTCCCCACCACCTCCACTTCGAGCTCTGAATACGAGTAGTTATAACCATGACTGCAGACAGTGTTCACCGAAATAATTTAAGCAATGTTTATGATTGGCGAATGAAGCTTAATGCATGAGGAGATTTTTATGCTTACCCTATTAATTCCTTGACATTGAATTTTTTAGGTTTCGAAACCTGTACACGCGGCGCTACCTAAATAAAAAGCATTGCTTAAATAGATGTATCTTATCTAGTGCTGACACCATCTTGTGTCGAGCTATGACGTCATTTGTGACGATGCCGCCGTGACTTTCAACTTTTTCCCTGTTTGGATGTAAATAATTACCTCTCGAAGTTTTCGCCATTATTTCGGGGACATCCTGTATAGGGAAACCCTAATTTTGAAAATATAAGTTGCTGAACATGTGCGAAAAGCAGGAGTAGATCACCGTAATAAAGAACCAGGTAAGTAGCGACACCTTACCGGAATGCCATATGTTATCGTTATGCTCTAGTGAATTGAACATTCAAGGATAAAGAGCCGTGCCAAAACACGCTTTGTTCAATTTGTTTCACATAGCGTTGAACATAGCGTTCGGACCATCGCACGCTGTATCTAGCTGCCTGTTCAATTGCTTTAAAAAGCATTGTTTGCCGTGTGTACACTTGCTTCCTAATTTCCGACGCTAGAGGCAACACAAAGCGTCCTTTTGAGTCAGTAACTCTTGAGGATTGGTATAGGAAAAGCTGAATATTTTGAAGGGTTTTAGGGAAAAAAATGGCGTACTATTGCTTAGGAGGGCACATATACAAATATCAAAGGGTATCACATACTTCGTATTTATCTAAAATACAGTAGTTCAAAGTTTATTCAACCTAGTTTTAGTGCATAAAGTATTATCTGAAATAGTCCAGCTTGGTTGACCCCTTTCATTTAAAAAAAAAATATTTATATGCCTTGTATAAGAATAGTTCGAAACGGGTATTCGTTTACTTTTATACCAATCGAATTATTAATAGAGGCCATTTTTGTATTGCGGTGCAGATGCTAGTGTTAGCAGATGTTTAAGGAAACGGTTATTTCTGCGTACTGCTTTATCATAGAATATTCAAACAAAAAAACATTCTATCCAATAACATATGCTTGATAATTTTATTCATCTGCATAAAAAGCCTAGAACGTTACCAAACTAGTCAAAATGGTAAGCAAATACGATGGCCGAAATAGAAACAATTCCGGTTTTCAGGATGCTTTTTCGCCTGGAAGGGTTGCATCTTAAAGTTGATTTTTTGTACACGATTACATATCAAAGTATATTGAATGTATACAGAATGTAAACACATCTTGTCACATACAGAACTTTTATTTGTGTCTTAGGAAAGGTTCCGCTGTTTTCGGTAAAAAAATTGGTTCTCTAACTTTCCTATGCAACATCATAAAATGAGTCTTCCTGAAATTGTAACCAAAAGTATTGTTCTTGTTTTATTTTTTGCAATTTTTGGTTATATATATTTTTACTATAGCTGGATGATGGAGGAATAACGGTACAAGCGGAATCAATTCCCTATTCACTTCAATGTTTTCTAGATTTGAAAGAACCAAATCTAGTGTATGATTGTTGTGAACTACAATATTTAATAATTTAAGATCATAAAAGGTTATGAAATTAAATAAGTTCCTGCAATTATCTGAGCTATTTTCAAAATCGAAATAAATACCGGAAATGTATAGTAAAGTGAATTCTCCACCCAGAAGAATATGGGTCTACCGTCTTGACAATTTGACTCGATATGCGCAAATAAATCGTCATACAAATCTAATCCTGAGTTTGGCTCAAAATATACAAACAATGGTTTCCCGTCTACTGTAATTTTGACAATAACACATTCATATTGATCATCACAACTGTTCAATGCACAAAGGTTGTAATTTTCAAGAGCAGCAAAAACAACCCCTCACCCACTCTGATGTTCCAGAGTTTTTAACCTTGCGGTCTTGTCTCTAAACAGTGTATCTATTGTCAAATAGTTCACTATCATAGTGTGTTTCATTGGTCCAAGTTTCAGTGATTGTAATTATATCAAAACTATTTGACATAACACTAAAGAAAAAGTCCCTTGTTTTTTGCCCGTAAAGATCTACTATTTTGGTAATATAATTGAAAAAGTTTCCTTGTTCTGCTTACACCCTGAGTCTGAGATATGTTTGGGATTTATTTACACGCTTCACTGCTGTTTGGTAAAGGAAACTTACCCTCTCCCCATCTACATTCATTCTGTCAAGCTCTGGTTCCCCTAGGCTGAATCATGGTTGAACGCATTGCCCTGTTCACTTTTTTTTTCAATTGTCTCAGTTGTTGCTGTACTCTGGTCAACTTCTGGAGATTTATTTTGTATGTTTTTCTTTTCTGGCACATTTTCACTTTTTTGTAGATCATCAAGAGTTTGTTGTATATTGTTTATATACATTTTGTTATATTGGAGCATTGCACGATCTCCTCTTGATCGAGCGTCCTTCATATAACATGATAACTGTATTCTTGTTTCACGCATAGAAGCCGAGAAGTCCTCGGTAATAATAACGTGTTCCTTTTGCATGGAAAGCATTTTCTACTATTTCAGCCTTTTTCTTGAAAGAATAAAACCTGACAATAATAGGGGGATTATGTCTACGTCCAAGCATATGAGATCTTTCTAAATGAGGAGTTTAAGTCTACTTTAGGCTGCTTTGTGACAAACTGTATGACACGTTCTTCTGATTCTTCCCAACATTCAAATATCTGCATTCTAACAATTTTCAATATAGAGTTTTGATCAAATTAACGCGAAGTAAGATATAAAATTTTGAACATATTACATTTAATATCTCTAGAACACAAAACTTTGCTTAAAGTAAGTCTTCATGTTTAAATGGAAATGTCCATTGCTATGTAGTAGATATACCCAGATTCGTAGCAAATGGACGATCAGAAAATTGTCTAAGTATAGAAAGTCGAAAATTTTGACAACACTGGAACATATTCAGTTTTAAATTTGCGTTGAATATTGTCTCAGTGTTGTCATACTATGCAAGCTTTCGAAAATGGCATCTTCTATGAATTGGAGTGTACATTTCCTTCTTTATTCAGAACACAAAATTCATTATTCCGTAGAAAACACAGACGCTTATGTCAAAATATTGTCGGTTTCTTAGCTCAGAAGAAATCAGTTAAACTTAGTCCTTTTGAAAATTAAATTTTCAAGGAAGAAGATAAGGAAATAATGATTTAATTACAAGAAAAACAGGAATAAAGGAAGTCTTAAAGTGACGTCTCTACCTCTCTCTCTCTCTCTGTCTGACCTAATTAAGGCAATGCTGATCAACCTAACAAATAATGTTCTTGATAAATGAGAATTTAATCAATTTATCTTCATCAATAATGCTTCCTTAAATGGATATCTTTAAGTTCATTTTCAAATCAGATTTATTTGTCCTTTCTTTGTTGCTTTTCTTTTCCAAACGAATAAAGAAAACTTAATTCTCTTTCTCTCTCTCTCTCTCTCTCTCTCACACACACACACTCTCTATCTAGCCAAGAGGAATTTTATACGTATACACCCTCAGGATTACACATAGTAACTAGAAATGAAGTCTGATTATTAAGCGGTCACGGACAAATAAAAAGTTCAAAGCAATAAAACTGTCCTGTATACATACTATATTTTATACCAAGAATTTGATGCTATTTCTACAAACAATTTAAAGCAAGCAAGTAGACATGAAAGGGAATTAGAAGTTAAATACTATAATCTGCCAAAAGACTATAAAACAAATTTCCCGTCACAGTTTCAAACTCTGCAAAAGACAATTGACAATCTCGATAGTTTATTGAAACATGAGAATAATTTACCAAGCAAGTTTCAAGATTTACACTTGCACCCCATGTTGCCATGGATGACGGTAATTTTAGTAATAATAATATTAGTGTTACTGCCGGCCGAGTGCCCGAGCGGTCTGCAGCGGTAGGCTATCGGCTCGAGGGTCCCGGGTTCGAGTCCTGGCATGGGTGTGGATTTTAACAGCTAAAGGCGAATCGTGAAGGGCCAAAGTCCAAAGTTACTAGCCTTGCCCATATAAAGATAAAGTTTACCAAAGTTTAATATTAGTGTTACTGACAGTGCTAACTTATAATTTTGTACAGTATGCATCAAAAACTGAAAGTTAAACAAATCCCATAATAACTATCATTTCAGATGCTAATAGTGATTCTTCTCATCCTGCTAGTTGTATTATTTTTTATAAACTTAACGTTATTTTCATGTGATATACCATCTTTATTATTAACTTACAACCTCCCTGAAATTAAACCAGTGAAAGAAGAACCAATGGACCAGATGCGCTAAAAGAGAAACTTTACTTTCAAGAACAATATTTCATCTTTCGCTATGCCTAATAACAATTTCCTTGGAGAATTTTGAAGCTCCAATGGGGATTTCTCTTGTCCCGCCCCCTAGGTCCACCAGATGTAATTATTATACATTTCTGGTCGTCGGATCGATCCCTGCTCATGCCATGTGGGCTTTGTGGTGGATTTTCTCGGGGTGCTCCCGTTTCCTCCTACTTACTTCATTCCACCAATTCATCCCATCATCATCCATACGGCCTGAGCCATAGTTGCCTAAAGGCCGTAAAATGAATTCAAAAACCTCGAAGACAAGTATGGATGTTAATATGTCCATCAAATGTTAAAGCCACAATTTTCCACTTAAATGGAAAAAGAAAAATATATCCTCGTCATAATGCGGAGTATGTACAAATTTGATAAGTGACATAAATATTTATATTAATTGCTCGCATCTTTACTATTAGGATTTAAATACTTAAAAATATTGTCAACTATAAAATAATCGTGTAAGTTTATACTCCAGATACATGCATTGATAATTACATGAAGAAAATTTTAATATTAATACTTATTCAATGCATAAAATTAAAATAGCGAAATAAGTTTTGACAAAACCCTCAAGTAGGTTACATAAAGTCAGAAATTTATCTGTACAGTAATTTACATGGAATCGCAGAAAACAAATGCTCCTACCCCAAGAGCCATCACGTTCGAAATACAAGGGCTATATGGTGGACATGACACCTTGTTGAGCGGGGATCCAAAAACTCAGTGTCCGATTTGCCAGGGCGAGATGCCGGGGATTTTTCCTGGTGCGTGAGGATTTCATCCTCGGTAGCAGATTCCGAATATCATCCTAACCAGGGATAAAATCTTTATATTTCTACCCAAACAGATAGCAGTTTGAAAGTTACAAACAAGTACTAGCTGTATAATCTCCCTTCGTAATTTAGAACAAATCGAACACTGCCTAGACCATTACCATGAAGCATAATACAAATCAAAATGTTTACATTCACAGTTAATGTGTACTAGTGACACAGATATCAGTAATTTCTTAGGACAGATATTTAAGCAGATTATGAGGTAACGGATTAGCAGTAAAGGCTTGTGTAAAAAGGTATGAAATGGTTTGAATTGCTAGTTTAATGTGAATAGTAAAATAGATTTTTTGTACCTAATATACGAGAGCTCCTGTTAGTTCTTTAACCTGACGCCGGCTGCGGTGATCGACTGATTTGAGGCAGAAGGGTTCAGTTCACAGAGTGTCGGGAACGTGACCTGGGTGGTGTTTGTTGAAATTTAAACTTAACTGCTTGTATTTCATTGAGACAAACCGAAGTAATTAGTACTAAAATGATTTAAAAGGGAAGTTTATGAAACGTCCTTGCATCTGATTGAGTTTCTGTCTACTATTTCCTTCATTCTCTTCATGGAACAAAGCCTTGATAGGCAAATCATTTCTATAAATCTTCTAGTAGGCATTCTCGGAATATCGCGTTTAAGAAAATATGCCAATTCACTCAATCTTAAGGGTGGTGTAGAAAAGGCCAAAAAAGAATAAAGGTTTTGATGTGGAACCGAAGAGAAATTAGGATACCAAAACCTAGCCTAGTTTTTGGACGTTTTTCGCCACATATGCAGCTCTGAATAAGTGCTATATTACTATAAAAGAGAACCATACTTTGGTAGCAAGAAAAATAATCTTAAATCTATAATTGCATGATGTACGTCGTGAGAACATGAAGCAAGGTTTTATAAACTTATTAAAGCAAGGTTTTTAAGAGAATGCTCAAGTTGATTTGTGGAGATACATTTGAATTTGAATATTTAAGGCATTTAGGATTTTTTTTTGGTAGGGGAAGGGCTCTGTCCGGATGGATAATGATGCGAGAATCGGTGAAATGAAGAAAATGGAAGAAAACGCGAGAGCCCGACTCTCCGAGATCCACGCACATGGCCTTTGGCCTAATTTCTCTTCGGCACAAACCGGGGACCCCAAGCACCAGAAGTCCCGTGGAGTTTCACTGTTTAAAAAAATACCTAATTAAAAACTCAAGAAAAGGATTAGTTCAATTTCAGTCATGAATGTACTAGCACAGCCAAGTGAAGTAGCAAACTGACTGAAACGATGGATTGCTTTGGAAGGTAGAAAATCAGTATTAAGGAGAATAATATGAAATAATAATTGAATGATGTATTGGGAGGAGCAATTCAGCAGGATGATCAACATCGAATAATATAGGTCGGTAAAGTCGGTAAAGTCTAGATATTCAGGATAACTGTCAGAAGTAGGTAATATGAAAGCGTGTTTACATATAAATAGTTTGGTAGAACTTCACCTACTGTTTCATTCACGAGCCGCCACTGCCATATCTAGGCAATCTATTCAATGACTTCAACTCAGGCTCTTAGAATTGTCCTGTCCTGTTGTAGGGATAAATTGGGTTGGTTCGAATGAAATGACCGCTTTGACGCCTAGTGGGAAACCCACCTCAGCAACACAACACAGGGATCGACTGAGGTCACGCGTCTAACGTCACAAACTCTATATACGTGTAGGAAACAGGCTGGAGTACCTAGACAGTCAGGAAGCAGTGTGTTGTTGAACAGAGTCGTATGAAAGTGCACCATTGAGAACATACAATTACGAGTGATTTTTCTTTAGGACTTCAAACTAGGGCATTCTGCACAGCAAGCCGTAAAAAACATTAAAAGTGCATTTGGGACAGGAATGGCGAATGAACGCACCATTCGTTGCTGGTTTGTCAAATTTCGTCCCGGTGACACAACATTGTAAAATGAGCCCCGTGGACATCATGTTCGGATGAGCTACTCAGGAACACCGTGAAAGCGGAACCTCGGAAAATTGCCCAGGAATTTTAGGTGAAAAAAGATTCAACCCGGAAAAGAATCACAGACGCAAGAGACTTGGCAAAAATGCTCTTTAAAGCCTTGTGTAATTAATATACTAAAAGTTCTCTAAAATGTTCTTTAGACCCTTGTATTTTAAATACAAGGGTCTAAAGAACATATCTGCCAAGTCTCTTGCTTCTGTGATTTTTTTCGGATCAAATTAAAATTCCTGAGCTAAAAGTGTTCGTGCTTTACGAGATAAGTTAGGCATACACCATATCACTGTCAGTCGGCGGCTCCGTGCGATCGGTAAGGTGAAACGTTGGACTCATGAGTGTCACATGAGTTGACACTTGTCAACAAGAATCACCGTCTGAAGGTTTGCAGTTCTCTGAACGTAAGGAATAAGCGAGATTTCCTGCATCGGATCGTTACTTCAGATGAAAAATGGATCTGCTATGACAATGTTAAACGGTTCGGACAATGGTTGGATTCTGATTAACGTCCAGGACGCTGTTCCTAACCACCTCTCCACCGACGGAAGGTGTTGTTGCTGGCATGGTGGTCTATAGTGGGAGTGATCAATCATGTCTTTCTCAGGCGAGGTAAAACCACCACTGCACATCACTTTTGAACTCCATGAAATAGACCGCGAACATGTCCGCAAGCATCCAGCAATGGTCAATGTATATGGTGTCCTCATGCTGTATGACAATACCCGCCCACACGTCGGACAAAGAACGGTGCAGACTTCCCATGAGTTGCAGTATGAAACCCTTCCTCGCCCGCCGTATTCCACTGATCTCTCTCCCAGTGACTACCAACTCTTCCGACACCTCGATTACTTCTTGGCAAGGAAGAACTTCACTGATGATCGGACGGTACACCATATAGTTGAGAATTCCTTCGTATAGCAGTCACCAGGCTTGTAGCCCCGAAACGCGATCGGAATTCTCACCTCGGTCTTCTTTTCTTATTTTGGTGATGTACTATCCAGCCTCCAAGTTTGCTGATCGAATTCTGTTCAACCTTGTTTATCTAGAAGTAGCAGATAATATGCGCAATAGAATTAAGCGTATTTACTAATGAACATGTTACTTTTCATTTAAATTCACACACTGATTTACTCCACATATTAGCCTGTTTTCCTACTTTAAAAATGTGATTAGGCACTTCTTGGAAAAGTGATCAAATGTCTATTTTATCCACTTCCTTTCTTTTTTAAATTAACACATTTGTTGTTTTCGTAAAGCATTTTTATTTGTAGTATAATTTTAGCGTACACAAAATAAATTATTTTAAGCTTGAAGAGATAATAGTATAAAACATCATTAATCTTTTATACGACAAAATATTAGAAATAAAAGCTTTCAGAAATTATCTGCGGTTTTTACTGTATTTTACATACTACATTGCTAAAGCCTAACTTTATGTGAATAATACATTTATAAACTCAGATTTTAATTACAAATATGATTTGCGATTACTCTGAATAATATTCATATATCCTAATCCTTGAACCTTGTTCCTAACTTGATTTATAACTGGAAATATAGGTGTTGGTAAATAAGATAGATTTTATAAAGAACTGTCTTGTTTGCACTTCTGGAATTTTCTTCATCCCTCAAAACACACGACTATTACAAGTTGTCATATGTTTTGTGTAAACAATACCTACCGGACTGCATAACTGTGAAGTAAAAACAATCCTTAGAAAAATCCAAACCCTACCAAGAATCCATTATCATGATCACTGTTTTCTCCAATGCGATAAAATGGAGGTTCTTCCTTCACCAAATCTCTGAGGTGATACCAACCAAATTTCTTTAAATTTATCTGTACAACATAATGTTTGAGCTTTTCAATACACACTGGTGGATCAAGCTGGATATTGACTGACGAACTCCATTGCGTACTCCCCATGAAAGATCCACAACTGACCTGTTCATCGTCTTCATCTCTGATGTATACTGCAATCTCTTCTTCATATTCGTGGTAATCGCGATTAGGATTCATCCGCTTCCAAGCACTAATATCGACAATCTGTGTTGCTAAGACAACGCTACATAGACATAAATTTCTTCCTGCCACAAATGATACACGTCGTTCCTTGTTGAACATTATAGGACAATAGTGTTCTTCCTTAGACGCATTTTTCCTGTACAAGTATTGAACGTAACCGGGACACAGTGACAAAAGATCAAAGTTAAGTTGAAAGTTCTTCCTTCGCACACAACAATCAGTTGAAAAATGATTTAGACATCTGGGCTCTGTTTCAGTAGAAAATCCAGAAGGAACTGGACCTTGTCCTGACACTAATCGAAGTAATAAAGCTAAACTTTCGTCATTGGTCAAAACACCTGATTTTATAGGACCTTCAGCTAGCTCAGTAACACTTAACGTCAGAAATCTTACTTTTCCTAGGGAATCACCCAACATTAGTCTTCTATTTTGAGGTGTATCGGGAAGTTCTTTTCTTTTACACTCTTTACCTGCCCAGTCGTTCAAAGCGTCAAACACTTCCAACTCTGACTTAATCCTTAGCTCATCTTGCTTGAGTATAAAATCCAAGGTAGATAATGAAACATCCTCAAACGAATTCGAATTCAGAACAGAACTCGATTGCTCTCGTATAATCTAAAAAAAAAAAGGAAAAGTATCAAAATTAATAATGTAACACTACTCTTCAGAATTTGGTTAAAGATACACAACTACTTCTTTTACCCTTAGAACGTGGTAATGTTCGCCTCTAGGCATCCTCATATCTAAAGGAAAGGATAATGAACTTCACATATTTATAACTAATACTGCGTTGTTTTTGGCAAACGTTTGCCAAACGAAGACGGTAACCAATTCTATCAAAGTGGCATCATGCACAGGAATTACAATAGTAAGTAGACGCCTCCAGCCAATTCTACGGAATCAGCTGATGGCATGAGGCATATAGAGAGTTGATGATCTGTATGTGGCTTGTCTCTGTAAAGAGGTGTAAGAGGAAGGACTGGAGGGATTACCTACGAATGTACTAGAAGTGATTATATCCTTTGAAAATGTTGTTAATGAAGAACACAAAAGCAGTGTCAAAATTCGCTTTTGTCTTTAAAACATCTTTTAAATGGAAAAGGTAGATCTTAATGATACATCTTAAACCTACAATTAATGTTTAAAAATAAATTTATTTTTATTGTATTTTTACTATATTCTTTAAAATGTAGAAATCTGAAAAATACATATTCTAATATAACTAGCTAAAAATTAAGGATATGGTAGAGGGTTTTGTTTCAAAACTTATGAACTTTTATTTCACAATGATACGCACAATGGACAAAACAAGAAATAACCTAATGAGTCCTCCCGTGGGGCTTATCACAACAGCAATGAAATGTGACATGGCCGGGATGAATCTGTTCAGATCGAAGTCACTCCGTTAAAATCTGTTCCCGAAATTCGACAAAGTATTTCGGATATTTATGTATGTACTGGATCCACTGTTCCAAATAGACCCACAGACTTTAAATTGAATTTAAATCTGGGATTTTACTGGCCACAGAAGATGACACTTCCTCTGCGTGCTCGCCGAGCCAGTCACAGATATGTTTGGCTCTACACACTAAGAAGTAAGGTCATGAAAAATGAGTGATTCCAGACTTGGATTACAAGTAGAAACGATGGTAGGCAAAGAACGGCTGCATCTCTTAGTCTAGAAGCCTGATGATTCAAGTGCACAGTGGCTTCTACTAAAAGAGCCCATTTCGGCTTAGATGAACCATCCCCCAGAACATCCCAAACCCACCTCCAGCTTGGACCATAACCTTTACACAATTCTGAATGAAGTTTCCAGGGGGTTGTCGGTGCTCTGTGTATCTTGCATCATTACAGTAAAGACAATAATGGGACTGATCACAGCAGAACATCGGTTTCCAATCATCAACTTTTAAGATTATCTGGAGTTTCACCCATTGTAGTACCGAATTTTTGTGTTCGCATGTTAACACTGGCCTCCTAAATTGTCTACTAGAGATCTTCATGTTATGGAATTAACGCTCTTGTGTACGTTCTGAGTTCGACACAACAAAAGCGATATTAATGGTTTGAAACAATTATTGTTGACTCGTGGTGAAAGCAGGAGTGTGTACGTGACACTCGCAGGAGATCGCTACCTGTGAGCACTTCCTTTCGACCACACCTCTCATACCGTTCTAATGTCGGCAGTGTTTGCTTGCATTGCCTATACACACGTTTCATTGTAAAGTAAGACACACCAGCGAACTCTACCACTTCCTCAACTAATTAAATAACTCCATGGTTTACGGAACTCGTAAGTTCATCACAGCAGTAACAATTTTTCACCACTGATTTCTATCCTGGGCAACATCAAGCTAGTTTTCTTTGTGAACATCTACCACTCGAAGATCACTTTTAATACTATCCCAAAGACGTTTCGATCTTCCCAACGGCCTCTTTCTCTCCAGCTTACCAACAACGAAGGAACATAATTTTCGTTTTTCCCTAACCGAGCAGAGAGAAATCTTAGCCTTCGTGATTTCATTATCCTTCTAATATTGGGTGAATTAGAGCTTGTGCAGTTTTTCATTATGCAGTCTCGCCTCATTTTGGTTCATACATTTTACTCATTTTCAAACACACGCAATTTATGTTCAATTGCCAGGGTTGTACTCCAATTTTAGAACCTATAAAGTATTACCAGCAGAATAATCGTTCTGTATATTTTTAATTTCAATTTTATTGATATTAATAGCGAGATTAGGAGTTTCTGTACTGTAGAAACACCAGCTGGCCAATGATAAGAGTCTTTATTTCTTTCCTGGCCTTGTTTCTTGTTACATGTGTTCGCAAGTATTTAAATATGTTTACTTTCTGTATAATCACATTCTTCATTATTATGTCTCTATTTTCTTCATCCTATGTGTTTCGGCAAGTCATTGTACATTTTGTTTTCTGTACGTTCACTTCCAGACTTTATCACGTCGCAAGCTTCTACTAAGAAACCTATGAAAAGCTTGTGAACCGTTCCTTTCCATTCCTATTTAATCGCAAATCTGGTCCAACCTGAATCGATTTTGTTTTCTAAATCCACAAAAGGTTTTCTCCAATTACTTCATCTATGCATATACTAAAGCGTGTTAGGTGGATATTACTCAACACCTTGTTATATGTTAAGAGTAAAGAGATTCCGCGGTAATTATTACAGTCAAATTTATTCCCTTTTTATGAACCGGTACTATTACTGATGTTTTCCATTCCTTCGGATGCTTCTCTTTCTGCACATAGACGTATAAATTTATGTAAACTCCTTGATCACTGCCGTTCCTCCCACTTTAGTTAATTCGGCAGGGATGTTCTCAATTGATGACCTGAATTGTAAAACATCTCAAGTCCACCGGAATATATTTTTCAGGGGGGAACGAAAAACAGTCCAAAGTCTTCGTATGTTATCCTATTCAGTGGAAATTATTTCGTGTTAAAAAAAGGGTTCCTGTTGTGGGATTAGGATGTAATATCTATGCAAGTGGATAGCCCTTGGAACATAGATACCGAGAACAGAAAAATGCTAATACGAGAAGAGTTGACGAAATGGACTTGGGATGTTATGCAATTCAGGTCTTCAATCCCTGGTGATAAAATTATTTAAAATTTCTTTATTGGTATTTTGACCTCAGTCTCTCTAGGTTCGCGTACTCACAGATCTCCAGTACATATTCAAAACTCATATTTCCTGTGGGTACATTCATATGCTCCAAAACCTGTGTGTACATTCATATGCTTGTCGAAATAGCTTTTCTACAAATCGAGAATATTAGTCAGATCCGACTGAAGATCTCCACGTTCCTCTATATCTTGAGTTTTCTGCATCAGATAATTGTGCTTTAGTTTCTGAACGTGTGTATGGCGTTACTTTTCGCGTTACAGTAGTGAATTGCATTTGCTTCGCTTTTATTGCTGAGTAATTGTTGCATTGCTTGTTCCCATACCTACTGATGCTTAATACATTATTTATCAAACTAAGGATTGTTTTCCTGCCGTTTCTTCTCCCTTACACGATCGTTTGCTGCGCGCTTCAGTGTGTCACGAATTGCCTCCCACACTTAATTTACATCAGTTTCATTGTTATTAATGTCATCTTTATTATTATTCGAGTCAGTTAAGATTTCAAATTTAATTGAGAACTGGAGTTATCTTTACGCTTGAGTTATCAAATAGTTTTACTTACAAATCCAGTTGTTTTGAACTTTTGCTTTCCCTGTTCACGATATGCAATTTGTCCCTCACTTTTGCGATCACTAACTGATGGTCGGAGACACCTTCCGCTCCTCTGTTCTAATGTCAATTATGTTGGTATGTCTTTGTTTATCTACTAATACTTCATCGATCAGTTTGTATATTTTCCATCCTAAGACATTCATGTGTATTTGTGGTCTCTGTGTACAAAATACATGATATTTGCTAACAGACTTGTCGATATCACAGAAGTTACAAGTCGTTCTCCATTGTTGTTGGCGTTTTCGTGAACACGATTTCTGTGTAGTAGATCCTTCCCTGCCCACCTTTGCGTTGAAACACTATTTTCGTATTATAGTTGCTGGTCGAGTAGCCGTGCGGTCTACGACGGTAGGTCAACGACTCGAAGGTCCCGGGTTCGAGTCCCGGCAGGAGCATTGGTGTGGGTTTTAATGGATAAATGGCGAATCGTGACGGTCCGCAGTCCAAAGTTACTAGAGTGGTCCATATAAAAATAAAGTTTACCAAAGTTTATTATACTTCACTAATCGGACAAACAACCTATCTACATCATCGTAAAATGTATCTTTGTTGCTAGTCTCAGATTCTTCGGACATTTGAAGCGTATGATTGAACAAAAGTTAAAAAGTCTAAGTGACATTTTCAAATAAAAAAATCACGAGTACATTTTTATATATAACAGGAAAAATATGAGGCATAAAATATCATACTTTGCACAAAAGCGGACTTTAGTCTAACATGTCTTCGTTCCAAGTATTAATATTTTATGTTTTATATTTTTTCTGTTATATATAAAAATATACTCCTGATTTTTTATTTGAAAATGTCACTTAGACGTTTGTTCGCGCATATGCTTCATTTATTAAAACTGTGTTGCACCATCGAGTACATATCATAATGTATTTCGTTCACGAACTCTATATTCTGAATCGCTGGAGGGATGTGGTTCTTAATGAGGAATCCTATTACAAAATGGTGTGAGTGAGTTCCCACGTTGTAGAAAATAGATTTGCCCTGTCGAATGTTATCTTCATCTTCCCACAAGGCTTCTTGTATCGCCAGTATTCGCATCCCGTACTTCCCAGTCTCGCATACTATCGTCTAAAGGGCGTCCGTTTGGTGTAAAGTTCGTAAGGGTTACGTTCCCATTATAAGGTTTTCCTTAATTCTGTTCTTGAATCTCTCCTGGAAGCCCGGAGATCCGAATCTCGGACTACTTTATCTCTGGAATATTTTACCTCAGAGGAATCCATAGAACAATTTTTACTGTTTCTTGACATGGTTTAGCGGATTAGAGTTGTTAGCTCTAAGACCTTGCGTTAAAGGCAAACATGAAAGACGTCCTCTGTCCATCTCTGAGCCTTGCCCATGTCATTCATTTTCAGTCACAGGGTGATAATAGTGAGGCTCCTTCCTTTTACCATGATAGTTTCTGTTCAGAGTTATCTTCCATTAGCCTTTGCAGATTCCTCTGCTAACCGCAAGACAGCAAGAAGTAATGATTTTGGTCTGCTCGGAATAATTTCGGTACCCATCATATCTGGTCGACATTCCCCTATCCGCCACCTGACGATGCGCCTGGTTAGTGATCAGTTACTCCAACCCGGGTACTTGTGTTTTTTGACCATTCAAATCATATGTCACCCTTTTCTCCACTCAGATATTTTTAGTCATGCCCTACACACAGAACACAACCGGCACGAACAACGTCTCTCACAGTAAGTGTAGACCAACTATTATCGACTCGCGTATGTTATAGGGAATGACATGTAGGACACCAGCTGACGGTCAATACCTGCTCCAGTATCTAATTGATTGCCTGCTATACTTATACCGAAACGATAATTTCTCATTAAAATTGAGGGATATGAGATACTAAAAATTGTTTTCTTCAATGAGAAGAAGGGTGCTAAATGTTTGCTCGCTTCTGTGTATAAATTTACGATGGTAAATTCTTATTAAAATTTACTCAGATAGCACATACTTTTCTTCAACTTATTCAGATTACAGAGAAGCTTTTATCGATTTACTCAGCAGAGAAGCCTGTTCCAATTTGGTATGATAGCAACGTTTTTAAAATTTACTCAGATAACAGAGAACTTGTTTTTTAATCTACTCAGATAGCAGAAAAGTTCTTTACAATTCACTCAAATAACAGAAAAGTTATCGGCAATGTTGCTTTGCACGCGACGTTGTTTGTGTATATGAATTTGAGGTTGCAATTTTATTCCATATTTATCTCGTTTGCCCAAGTAAAGATACTATAAATACATTCTGCGTCAGTGGAGTAACAGCTCCATGGAGCAATGTTTTGTTCATAATTTCTCTGTTTAGCTTCGTCCATCATTGTTACTTTCGTTGACTTATTTTGTTTCGCCTAGGTAGTGAAGTTTGTAAATTATAGTTAATATAAGTGTATGTTACCGATTTTATTTTGTGATATTCATCAGTTTTGTCCGTATTCAACGTCAAAGACTTCTGTCATTAGCTACCTATATTCTCGGAAGCGACCACTAACATTACGTGGGAAATTTGTTGTACTTAAGTTAAAACTTTTTCCCAATTTTAGGCAAACTTTCTTATTTGCCATCACGATAAATTAGGCAAATTTTCGCATAGCAACTTTGTTGTACACCTTTCGTTTGCTGTCGCAAGCTTTTTGACAGTGTGATGAATTTTTTTTTCTTATTTAGGTTGCTATCTTCTCACTCTCGCTCCTCTTCATTTCACTAAAACTATGCAATTCAAAAAAAAAATAGTACTTTTATCTTGGAATTTATCAAGGAATAACACCATTAACTCCATGGGAGGGAATCTCTATTTGTCTTGTATTGAATAGGAAACGGTTTTATGAATCCACTAAAATGTGTGTGAAATTAATTAACGTTGCATTAATGTTGACTTACCCCAAGACAAACCTCCATCATAACATTTTCATCAAACAAGTTGGCAAATTCAAATGCTTGCAAAACATTATCAGGACCTAAATCCTGCCACATAAACTTTATACATTCTTCCACAAGTTCCTGTAATAAGTATTTCTTCGCTGCATAGCATAAGTGGCGTGCTTGGTCAGATGTTGTTAATGTAATGCGTCCTGTATACACAAACCTGCAGATAGAGAACAATATGCACTATTAGTGTTGTACTATAAATGTGTACATTCTAGTATATTATTCCTTTTACAATGTAATACATTACATACCAAATGTACACATTCACTTCATCGCTTAAGTACCTAATTAATATTTCACATGCACACATATTCTGTAAACATTCGCTTGTCTGAGAGATCTCATTGAAATATTAAATTTACAAACTTGCAATCTAAGTTGTGTGATAAATTCTATCAAAAAGTTATGATTAGATGTTATTCATACACACACTAACCTTTCTTTTATATTGCGTTGGAAGAAAGAATATTGTAAAGGGAGCTTTTCCAGTAACTTATTTTATTTGTTTAAGTTCCATTTGAAGTGTACAGAGAAAGAAGGGGAAAGTCCATCAATGGTGATTTCTCTTAAAACACATTGTAAAGCCCAACTGTTTCTTGTGTTCTTAATTCGTTTTGGACCACTTTGTGACTTCCCTCCCTTTTCCCCTGTAATCTTCATTTTACGTTAAAAAATAATAATTAGCTTTGTTGATAACATGTCTCTGTATCTGTTTCCAATCATTGTTTGAAACTGATTCATAACTGAGTCAGCAAAACTCAGCTTTCGCATGTGTTAAGGAGCGTTGAATTTGCTTCGGTTTTAATAGCTTTTGCACTTGAACATTGATTTGAGGATTACCTTGATTGCCGATCCTGTAGAACACGGGAAAGCGATGAGAAGTGAGAACTTAGCAAACAATTGCAGAGTATTGATCAGATTTTCAATGTGACTTTGCATTCGCGGCGAAAGCGAAAAGTTTTCTGAACTCTAATGCGCGACTTGATCCGCAATTAATTATAGAACTTGACATTTGAAGAATAGCTACCTATTTTTAATTGTTAGAAATTTAACAATGGTCTATTATTAAAATTATACAACCACATTACGATCTAGCAACAGTTCAAACTAATTCTGAGAATGTCGCAAGTGTCACTTTCGCTGAGTTACAGTAATTTCAGATTTTAAATTACATTCTCTTACCTAATAAAGACTTTGCATAACGAAGATTGCCTTTTTAACTTTCACATTTTCACAATTATCTATGGATGTGCGCAAATCAATTTTAATCAACAAAACAAATTCAATGCATACGCACAGAAAATGCTATAATTATTTAATAATTATGAAACGAAATAATTTGATTTACTTAGAATTTAATATTACAGTACAGAATTTAGAATAACAGAACTCCGAAAACAAATACCTCTACACCAGGGCTCTCCAACCTTTTTTTGTCAGAGGGCGAAACTGTCTAGCCTGTATAATATCAAAAGATTAAATTACTGTTTTGAAATAATTTGAGTTGGCAAAAATTCTGTATCGTTTTACTTCTTAAACTACCAGTCATCTAATCGACACGTGGAAACATTTTACAGACCAGTTCATTATATAAGTTTCACCTTATTCACGCCATAGAATTACATACCATATATAATCAGAAAATGTGCAATCGAATTAAGTATAAATGCAATAGTTAGGTTTTATTCTAGATCATTTTGTAAAAACACGTTCAAAATTGTATTGGTTCTTACATTGGCCTGCTTTCCTTACATTAAGTTTGGCAACATGGTGTGCGCAACTGGTACTTAAAATTATTGCCATGCGTACGTGTTGTAAAATTAGAGGAAAACATCGTTTATACAGAGTTCGCCAGGAAAATGTGCGATTTGCAAAGTCGCTGCATAGACGTGTAAAATCGGATAGGCGGTGGCGCTACCTGTAGCTATATTTTTCAAGCTAAGCCATTTACTCAGCACGATCATGGAGCAGCAGAACGGTGCACAACGTCTGTTTGCAATCATGGCGAATGGTAAAAATAATTACAGTTACTATAGACTACTGACAATGAAACCAATTTTGTACGCATTTCAATCTGGGACGCCATAACAAGTGCCAAGTGTTCATGCTATCAAAATATGGATTACAAACTTCTACGCAAAAACCGAGCACAAGTGGAACTGTTGTTACAAATGCTTCGATGATTGTTCGAATATTTGAAATATTTTAATTTCGAACTTCGAATATGGAATAATATATCTTGATAATTTCGAAATTCAAACAACAAAATGCATTATTTTATGGTATTTCGAAATATTCAAATTTAAAAAATTCGGAAAGTCGTAGCTGTAGCACTTCGTACGAAGGAGAACGTTAATGTTGTTTATATATCAATTCACAAGGGTGTTACATGCTTTGCTAAACACCACTAAATAGCACGTGGAATTTCTGGAACTAGTGTGTGTGTTGATCGCTCGTGGATGTCGAATGAGGCACATTCGTTTTGTAAGCAAGCCAAATGTTCGACATTGGCCAACTCAAAATCCGAAACAATCGCATTAACGGGTATTATATAGTAAACGAATTGCTGTGTGGTGTGCGATATATCATAGGATCATTCTATTTTGAAGATCACTAAGAAAGAGTTACTTCTGTTCATTATGGAAACATGGTTTAAACACTTCATTTTAATGATGAAGCAGCACGTTTTTCTGACGTAAATTGGTTTCAACAATACGAAACTACAGGGACTCTATGAACGCCCTACAGTTATTTTCCCAAATCGACACATTTCATATGGAGGGAACATTCCTTGACCGGCATGATTGCCTGATCTCTCTGTGTGCGACTTCTTTCCACAGGAATACTCGAAAAGTAAATAAAGTGTATCCAAAAAGATCAAACAATTCTCTAACCCTAAAAAAAAAAAAAAGAATTCGGGAAGAAACAGCAGATTTGTGCTTTACAATGTGTTGGCGATGTCAGCAGTATGTATATGGTAATGGAAGTCATTTAACAAATGTCATCTTCCAAACGTAAATGTCATGGTATGTATCACATTCCTATATTTGTAATTAACATATTAATTTGTTTACTGTATACCCGTTTCTATAATCGCTAGTTTCATTGGCGCACCCTGCAGAATACTTAAATAATCCGTATCTAATGCAACAACTACTACCGATTTGGCCACCGTAGAATAGAAACACTAACCGATTCTCAGCTCGTTTCTTTTTCCAAGGAATTTTGTCTCCCTTCGTTCTTCAAAATGCTTTCGCTATAGATAAAAGTCCAGAAATGTAATCTACATAAAAATTCATTACCTTTTCTTACAGCATAAAATACTATCAATTGAACACTTAATTGGTAATTATTGTGTACTTACTCCAAGAGATCACGGAAGATATCGGGTTGAACATCTGTTATAGCAACAGTTCCAGTTTCAGCCAAGTTTCCGAAAAACATTCGCTCAAATACGGGACTAGACATTGCCAAGAGAAGTTTGTGTGCTTGGATTGTCTAGAAATAAGAAAACACCGATAAACATTCATTGCAGGTATATATTCAATTACAATAATCACATTAATTAACTCTCTGTAACCATAATTCACCATAAAAGTAGTATTGTAGCGTTCGCTTTCTTAATTATAGACAATTTTGTTTGTTTTATAGGTGCATAACAGAGATAGCTCTATTCGTTTTTAGTTAGTAAAGAACATAAAGATTCTAATTTCCTATACAACTAAATTCTGGATATAAAAGAAAAGCATGTAATTATTACATTCTCTTCAAAAAGTTTCTACAAATAGATAAATAGAGTAAAAGTGGGAGAGACACCACACGCGTCATATTTTTCGAACGCATCACGTGATTAAACTAGTAGTACTAATTATTGTAAGCAGTGTTGGAGTAGACAAAAGTTGTGACAGTTGCAAGACGAAAGCGTTGTAGAAGGAAGCCCCGATGACGTTAATACTGAAAGTACCTGAACATTCGTCACTATCATGTGTGAACGGATACGAGTATTGATTACTACTATTTCGTGCTGGTGTAAATTAGAAGGTTTATTTGTTAAGTTCTTCGTGATGTCATTCCATGTTATGCGTGTGTGTAGAGCACAAGGGAGGTTGAGGTCTCTCTCATACATAGACAAAAGAGGTTACAAAGCTTTGATGGGAGAGATGCCATAGTTCAGACTGAACAATCTAACAGTGTTATTGCTGTATTTGAATTGAACTGAATGAGCCTTTATTAGAGGACGAAGTTCAGCATACGCTACTATTTCACATAACCCATTGGACTAAACTAAATTAAACGAAATGCATAATCAGTGTATTCTTTGTATTAAACAATCTAAAACAATACGAACAAAGAACAGAAAACAAAGCAAAGCAGGAGAAAAATCTCAGTCAGGATGACCGACAGGAGATTTAAACCTACGAACTTTACACTACTACGTACTTACTATTCAAGGTCGGTCGGTGAGAGTAAATTTCTGTTGTTTAGGCTTCGCGAAGATCTGTCTACACTTGAGGTAGATGTAAGGGAAGGGATGAATTGCCAACTGTAAACCAAAAAAAGATGCGTGGAAAGGTTATGTTTCTATGCAGCTTTTCTTACGAATGTCTCTGTACGAAATCCTTTTGCGGGGTATTTCCAAAGTGTGTTAAATAATTATCATATAACACTAACAAAGTCTCGAATGACACCAGCAAAGTTTCCTCAAAAACCACCAACCAAATATCTTCAGAGACTCGGTTAAATTTCCCTTATTCCAGATTCCAAGCCTAAAAGAAGAGGCCAAACTGAAGCCGTAATATTGACGTCTGCTGACAATATCACCCGAAAGAAAAAAAAACATAAAAAGAATAACATAGCAGTTATTCTTCTATGTAGAATAACATAACATAGCTTTTCCAGAACTGGACAGGGAAAGGGAATTCCTGGACGACCTGATCTGAAGAAGAATAGGTCTAGATCTAAATGTAATGAACACAGTTCTACAGCACACAAGGAACTTGGAAAATGTGAGGATGATACAAAGCAAGAATGAAAAAGGCCGTTCGGTCCGTACCCTTCGTAGTGATTTCCAACAACCGGCATCGCGGTCTGGAAAACTACTTCAATACAACTTCAGCTGTCGACTGGATACAGTGATCAGTGTGTTCCAAATGTTTACATGAAGACTGTACAATGTATGAAGATCCCTGCATATGAGTTGAAGGGGAATGAAGCGGAAAGAAGTATAAGCAGTCAAAATAAGATACATGAACAGTGTATTTTGGCTCCTTTGTATGGGACGTCTATCCCACACCGTCAGGACAGAAGCTCCAAGAAAACATTGTTCATAATTTGATATTTTCGTCTTTAATATTGATTCATTTTATGATATAATTACACTCAAAGTATTGATATTATAGGCAAACACTACCACGTTATTCCAGTTTTGCTATTTAAATATGTTTTGCTCATATTTTCTACATTACGTGGCATCTCTCCCACTTTTACTACGAAGCATTGTAATACTTTGGCATACTAAATGAATCATCTAGGAAATAACTCTCTTATTTTATTTGCAAGTTTAGAAAACTGAACGAAAGTATTCAAGTCTTGAATTAGTGTGCAATCCAGTCTTTAGGATCGTTACTAGTTGGGTTTTTCCTGCTCCTTCTTTGCCGTCCATGGTTAATATAAACTAATAGAAACCGCTATAGCACTAAAACTTTATTCGAACAAAAGTCTGCCAAATTGATTGCAGATAAATGGGTGTTGTGTAATCAGCGCAATGACTCCCATCCGGTTCCCGTACCCAAAGTCCACTAATCCTTTACTCAATCAGGTTCACACTTGTCTTTACAATTCTGCGTCATTACCAGAGCCGGATTAAGGTGCAAGCGAAACAAGAGGTACCTTGGAGCTCCGAGCTCAAGGGGAGCTGCCATACGCCCTGCTAACTTCTGTATTTGCACAAGATTTGAATACATATTTAAAAGTTATCAGAAAGCTAATTGTAACTCATTTTTCTCCCTTATTTATTGCATTTATATAAAAAACAGAGTGAATACTGACTGTTGTTATTATTTTTGCCTTGTCTTTCTTTTAGTGTAATGAGAAACCTGGAACCCGATTCTTCCATTCACACAAATTGAATAATTATACTGGATTCTCTTATAAATTATAAGAAAATAGTTTCTCGGCATTCTTCCTCTTGTGTAGTTACAAGGTAACCAAGAAAGTTTTTGCCATTCTAGAACAGTGATATACAAAGTGCAATACAGTGGACGGTACGTAGTACGAAGTAAGCTCCATCCGCAACCGACACCTTTGGCCCACGTTCCTGCAGCTGCACAATACCCTGGTGATAAAAGTCGGTGGTCTTCGAGTCAAAGAAGTCCGTTAGTGTGTTCCGCAGGTCTCCCTCATTGGCGAAGGATCTCCCACTAAGGTGGTTGTCGAGGGAATGAAACAGATGATAATCTGTTGTCACAAGGTCCGGTGAATATGATGCATGGCACAATGTCTCCCAGCCAAGTTGCTGAAATGTCTCCCGGGCCCTCTTTACCACATGTGGATTGGCATTGTGGAGGAACAGCACACCCTTGCGATTCACCAATGCCGGCTCCTTCTGCCGCAATGCCCGGTGTACACTATGCAACTGTTGTGAGTAGAAGTTAGCAGTGATGGTCTGACCAGGTGAAAGGAACTAGTAATGCACCACTTGCCGACAAGTCAAACATACAGAGAGCATAACCTTTAATGGGTGCAGAGGTGGTCTTGAGATGTGAGGAACAGGGTCACCTGGCGACAACCAATGTCTGGTACGTTTGGGAGTGTAATAGAGGACCCACTTTTCGTCACCAGTAAGCAAGCGATCAAATATGGGTGTGTTCAGGTGCCGAGTGAGCAAGGACAAACAGGCTGTCACTCGTTGGCCCTTGTTGGCTGCCGATAATGTGTCGGGTACCCACTTGCTTAACCTGTATGACTTCCCTATCCCAAGCAGGTGCAGTCTGATTGTTTCAGGGGAAACATGGAACCTTGCTGCAAGTTCATCACATGTTAGACCCCTGTCCTCGCCACGGCTGCTTTCAGGGCCTCGTTAACCAACACATGTGGTCGTCCACTGCGAGGTTCATCAGCAAAGCTCACATATCCCGAACGGAATTTCTGGAACCAATGCTTGGCGGTGCGTTCGTTCACGGCATTGTCAATAAATACTTGGTATATACGGCGACAGGGAGTACGTTACAACCCCCAACACCTCCCTAACACCCTCCCTAGACTTCGATAACACCTCCCTAAGGAAAATCTCTAAGGAGGGTGTTCTTTCGCGACATTTAATAGTGAAAAATTCCTGGAATTTCCATTCACAAATACGACAGTTATGGTAATACACAATCAAATCTTGGTAGCAGTATTGCATTTACTCCGAAGAAATATCTTCTTTTGGGTTACATTCCTTTCTTGTCACCTCACAAAAATCCATCAGCAGCAAAAGAAATGAGGAAGAAAACAACAAACATCTCCGTATGAAAACACCTGTTTTGTGACTGCTCCCTGCGGTGCTAGAGTGCAGAGATGATAGACTCACTTCAGATGCACATCAACATTCACTTATTATCTATTCAGTTGTTTTGTGTGCACAGTGGAAAAGGTGAAACGCGTCTCAATGAAGAGCAGGATTATTCAAATAAAGGAATTAAGTTTAGGAGCTCGTACATATGCACTTATTTTTCTAATTTAAGTGAGTCTTTGTTTAACTAAATAAATGGAAACAAAAGTAACAATGTTTACAAACTTGATGCGCCGACCTAAATCTGTTCTTCAGGGTTTTATTTCATCATTCCCTCAAGAGAAAACAGGTCAAATTCATCCATGTCAACGGTAACGAACATTTTGTGAAACGAAATAGATATGAAATGAAACACCGAGAGGCCGTGACTCAATGCTTTGGCGTTGGATTCGTTTTTCGGAGGTCCAGGGTTCCATTCCTGGAGACGGCCATCCTGACTGAAGTTTTCATAAAAGTCTTATTATGCAAATGGCTGGACCATATCTCATTTTAAGGCTATGTCCGTTTCCATCCAATTCCCTTAGTTGTTGCTAAGCTCCAATGTAAAATAGTCTCCGAGTTGTATATGGAGATACCAGATATAAATAAATCTTCAGAAGTGTTAACGCTGCTGAACTAGTTTAAGCTCGTGATGTTTAAACATATACTCACATATACAGTTACAGACATACCTCAAGTGGCTGTAGACAAAGTCATATGTTTCCCCACTTAGATCCCAGTTAAATAAGGTATCATTCAAACACTCACTCACTTCTGCCACACTTCAGTACTCGAACTCGTGACGTACAGACTAGCACAAACACACATACAGACAGACAATAGTTAAAATAGCTTCTTCTTTCCCCGTGTTACGTTGTTGCTAAAGATAAGAAAGAGAGATCTCAAACAATTTCCTTAGTCAAGATAGTATGAAATTAGCTACATAGTTTTTTCCATTGTTTTTAAACTCTACTCTCAGATGAAATGTTTAGCACCGCAGAAGTGCGTGCTCTTTCTCTTATTTATATTGGAATTGACAATATTTGAAATTCGAAGAGTATAGATAAGAGGGATTTCTCGCTGTGGTAGTCAACATTTCATCAGGGAATCGGGATTTCTGAAAATTTCAATATTTCATTAAATTTAATATTTTAATAGCCACGTGCATGCAGGTGCCAACCGGGTAGCCGTGAGGTCTAAGGCGTAAGGGTAACGACTCAAAGGTCCCGAGTTCGAGTTCCGCTAGAGGTATGGGTGTTTGTGAATTTTAACTTGGTGTAAAGAGTCGAATCGTGACGGGCTGAAGTCAAAAGTGTTACTACACTGTCCCATAGAAAATAAAGTTTTTACATGCATGAAGGTAATAGTGACATCAACTACTTGGAATCTTTGGCGTACTGGAACCCATTACACACCATGGACTATTCTACCGTTTCTGTTAATTATGATTCGCCATTTTCTTGCAGAGGTTATACGGTTCGGAAATCGAGACCGTGGGGGAAAGGGCATGCCGTGGTCCAGTCAGGATTTGTTTCTGGGTTGGCTACAGAATATGGTTAACGCTCTCGCCCTTGGTAAGAATGGTTCCGGGTTCGATTCGCAGAATTTTGATACTTATCGAGTATCGTGATAAGTATTGGGGAGACACTTTGAATACAAGAAGGAGCAATTTGGGATCACAGGAGCCAAAGTACAACTGCGACGAGAGCCGATGCGCTGATTACATACTACCCAACGAAAAGCCGTTTGAATTTCATTTTATTTATGGCAATCAAGCATCTCAGGCTCAGGCCGAGCTAAAAGCCGTCTGGTACACCTTGGCGCTCTACGGAATGTCGTACCATTAGTTTAGATTTGAGTTAGTAGACATGATTTTAGGTGTTCGAAACGTCAGTGTGTCAAATTTCTGCATGATTTGAAAAAGAAACGAGATCATGAGTAATATTTTCTCGTCGTAAAAGTTTAAAGAATTTTATTCAAACGTACATCAATGCTTTGATTTGTAGCGACAGAAAAGCGAAAAATAGATACCAGAAACGTTCCTCCGAAAATATGTATGTTAGCGACTATATTGAAAATAACCTTATTGGTCAAAAGTTGAATTTTGCATTTTTAATTTGTTTCTGCTTCTTATCGAGCATTCCGAAAAGAAAAAAAAAATTTAAATGATATTTTACAATCCGTAGGTCAATTCACCATAACACTGTTAGGGAGAATTGAATTTGTGGAAGTGGATGCCCTGATTTCAGCATTTGTTTGGAAAGCCTCATTGAAGTCGATCACTTTGGGCATCGATCCGACAACCCTGGAATAAGAAGTGCATACAATTTCCACCAAGTTATTTTATCAACTGTGATCTAATGTTGATATACTTTCCAGGGGAGCTTGAGAAAAATAGAGCTTATTATATTTAAAATGTATTATTTTTTGCTCTAAAGACATAGTTGAGACAAATAATCTCTTTCATAGTAATTAAAATTTAATAGTAGGCTAGATATCTGTCCATATTTTACCAAATTAGTTTGCGAAAGCTAGACAAGTGCAAAAAGACAAATAAGAATATCTAAAATTATTTGAAAAATAATAGTTCTGTTAGTAATTCATTCTAATCGATGAAAATGATCCGAAGCGTGAAACAGAAACGCGCGCGCGCGCATGTATTCATACATGGTAAGATATGGATGACTGTATAATATAGTGTATAAGTCAATATGAATTACACCCCTCAATAACTTTAGACACCCCTCTTTGACTACATTCCTGGCCTACTCCCTGTGCGTCGACTTGATACGGCAGCTGACAGGCCTACTTTAAAGTCAAACACACGCGAACAAGCTGCTTCGATACCCCATTTCTCTTTTACACTGGACGAGCTGTGACTGCTGTGTGTGAGCACCGGCCTGTATTACTGAAGGTCGATGGTCAGATTAACTCCCGATCGATTGGCAGGCATGTGCGTCATTTCATTTCCTCTGTGAGCGCATGATTGATAGGACGTGAAAAACGGCAAAAACGTTTTTGTTACCTTGTATATATAGTGTAGTGTCCTCCGATTCTATTTTTGTTATTATAATGTTGTGTATTGTTAGCGGTTTACCAGCATTTCCGGTTAAATCTGCTATTTTGTCCTATGCGTTTTTATGAGCTCACGTATGGACCACGTGGGTAACCGCTTTTTTTGTAAGAATCTGACGTTTCCCGTTTTGTTAAGTACCAGTTGTCGCAATAGCTGGGTAGCATGGTGAAGCCTAATTCGAGACTCGAAAACATATAGGTCCAAAATGCAATCTTTATTATTTTGCGCAGCAACGTTTCACATAGGAACGCACTGATATACTTTACACACACACACCCTTGAATGGCAACTATAGTAGGAATAATCACGAATGGGATGGGATATCACTACCATAGGCACCCAAGGAGAAGGATGAAGAACTACTGTATATGGAGCTTATTCCGTTCACTCAGAGAAAATTCACTGAATAGGAAGCGTTTGATGGGCATTAACTATTCAGTAATCTTGACTCTTTACCGAAGAGAATGTAAATCCTTACTTAAAGAAAAAGCCACCTCTTTTCACTTCAAAAAGTATATTTGCAGCGATCATACGATACGATCAGTCTAAGGTACAGACCTGTTCGTGTCATTACATTGTATACATTAACTTTCAGCAGTTATTTATTTATTTATTTACCTGTATGTTATGTACCTAGTTGGATCACAAGTTCTGTCCCAAACTTGTACAAAAAATTCCAGTAGTTAGGAATGATGTATGAAAATCCTAGCATTGATGTAAAACGGTAATGTTGGTTGAACTTACAACACCATTGTTTTCCTCTGTTTCTTGCAGAGTGAAGATGGAATGGGGAAAGAAATAGGATCGTATCGTAGTTCTGGCCTTACACAAGTACGGACACCCTCCGACGACTACCTTTAAGTTACTGCGAAAACTGAACATTACACAAGAGTTTGTTTATCGCACCATACAGCGATATAATGAAACATCGTCTATCGAGGATAGGCCTCGCACTGGTAGACCTCGCTCGGTTAGGACACCAGCTGTCGTTAAGACAGTGAAGACACGAATCACCCGAAATCCGATCCGTAAGCAGAAATTCATGGCCCTGCAAATGAACATATCGCGATCATCAATGAAAAGGGCGATTAATGAAGACCTAGGACCGCATGCCTATCGTAGAAGGACAGGCCATCGGTTAAATCAGCGCTTGATGAGAATGCGACGTGACAGATCAAAGTTGCTCCTGCAGCAGTACGCGGATAACAAGCATCGACAAATCTTGTTTACAGATGAGAAAATTTTCCCTGTTGAAGAACACTTCAACCACCAGAATGATAGAGTGTATACTACAATCAGTGCTGCAGCATGTGAACAAGTTCCCCGAGTCCAGCGAGGTCATAACCCCACATCAGTGATGGTTTGGCTGCGTGTGTCGTACTGGGACCCCACTGAAGTCCATTTTTGCCAAAAAGGTGTCAAAACAGGTGCCAAAGTGTACCAGGAGGACATTCTCGACAAGGTGGCAAAACCTCTTGGCAACACTCTGTTCAAAAATAAGCCTTGGATGTTCTAACAGGACTCAGCACCAGCTCACAAGGCGAAATCGACTGAGGAGTGGTTTCGTCGCAACAACATTGTGTTCATCACCACCGAACAATGGCCATCGTCCAGCCCAGACTTAAATCCTCTTGACTACAAGATCTGGTCCTATTTGAAGGAGAAGGTGTGTTCTGAACCTCACATAGCTTTGGACCCCTTGAAAACTGCTATAGTGAAAGCAGTGGCTAACATAGACATGAATGTGGTGCGTGCTGCCATTGATGATTGGCCGCGTCGTTTACGAGCCTGTGTCTAGGCAAGAGGAAACAATTTTGAATAAATGTTGTTCCCAATTGATTGTCACATATCGTTGTTTTATTTTGCAAAACATTTTCATTATCCTCTGCGTATTTTACTTGTTATAGTCTTTTGCAGTTGGGACAGAAATTATGACCCGACTAGGTATATTAGTACACATGAACATTAATAAATATTTATCTTAGCTTTCGATACAATCTACAAGTCATGGAATAAATTGTAATTAATTAACTAACATACTTTCCCCGTCAATACTCATTTTCACTGCAAAGTTCAATGTTCGTTATCAACAAACTCAAACGCCATCTCTATCGTTTCCCGTACGATATAAGATTCACACACTGTTTAAATATGTTACCAGGAAAGTTGGAAATTCAGACATTGTTGGCAATTCCTAGGCAAAGTGGGAAATAATTACTATGATTTAGGGTTTTACCTAATTTTCATCTATAATACCGAACAAACTTTAGGCAAAGTAGGTAGCGACTAATGTATAATCACTTTTGTTCATTTTTGACACAATTAATTTTCTTTTGGTAATAGCCTTTAATGCACATGAAATATAAAAAGCATATTTTATAGAAAATATTTTGAAAACTATTTTAGATATTAAAGAAAAGATAAATTGCTACAATAACAGTTTTTAAAGCTACACATAAATACATAAAGAAAAACGGGAGGATTATTGAAACATCTTTCAGTTTTAAACTTTCATATAATAATATATTTTCATCAGGAAGGATAGGTGTATCATTGTGGCTGTATCCTCTGACCATAAGAAAACAGGTACTTTTTAATAACCAACATTAACGAAAGATAAAAATCAAATATTGAACAAAAAAGCATTTTATATGAAAGAAAATGATTTTAACAAGCAACGGGCAAATAAAAAATCATTTGTTACAGCAAGACAAACTGGAATGACACTTGGAATAATAAAGCACCTGCTTTTTAACACAAAACCACCTCTTACTTTGACACCTGTTCTTACACATACATTTTACAAATCCTTGACCTAGTCCAATGGATTGTACAGCCGCTAATACTCTCAGAGAAGTTTCCTTATCTCTAGGAACATCATCACTATCCAATAGTTTTTGTTTACACACAAAAAATTGTGACCTCACATATACCTGTTTCAGTACACCTTCTTTAGTACCTAACTGGTAATAGCCAAGGGCGCCGATTTGTGTGTAACTTTGGGAGGGTGCATTCAGATATGCGTTTCGTTGCCAGATAATGGTCTAAGAAGGTACATATGATGATCTTAATACAAATTCAATTCAGATTTTGCCAAATACTGTATATTCATAAAAATACATATAGCCATTATGAAGACTTTCTCATGCCCAGCTATTACAGAATTTAACTATGTTTATTTAACGTCAAAAAAAAGTTCACTACAGCATATTATGTTCTAACCAATAGGAACAAAGTTTCTGCTGTTACTAGAAAATAAACTTAGGAAATGACAGAAACTAATGTTAGTCTATGCAGAGGAGTTACTACTTGTCAGCTTTTCCAAATGTGGTTCTCCTTCTGTCCGACTCATTCTTCCGCCGCGCTACTGCTTTAATTGACAAATTATTTGGACAAGTTCAACAAAGAGGAAAATCAGACTGTATCACACGCAAAACGTGGCCCATTTTGAAATCTCTTGCCCTTTTATGATAATTTGGATGCCTTAGATACTATAGAGATAACTTCCACTCGATACACCTGTAAGGTAACAAGTAACGAAAGAATGACAACTATGTAAATTCATTTTAAAGAAAGTAGTAATTTGGAAAACTCCATACTACTTTCCAAAAAAATGTTCTAGATATCCTTTTGTGTACAAGAGCGGTCTATGTAGTGTATGAAAGCAATCCACACCGTGTCAGGCATAAAGAAGCAGCATGGGGAACAACGTGAGTTGAACAACATTGGAACTACTCACTTTAATTTCAAATTACCTGGGGAAGATAAAGATACTGAGACATAGTCAAGCATGTTGGAAAGCCATGCTCTACCGTTGAATACATCATAAAGAACCATAAAACAGAGCAATTATTATTAGGGATCCGTTGGTCAACCAAGGAAACCAACTGCCCGGAATGAAACCTACATTCTTCATTCTGAGAACAACACTCAAAGAATTAGTGATAAAGATTTGGCTACTTCACTCACCTAGGATATGCAAGTTAATGTTGCAGATATGTAGATGTGTACAAAAATGTGATTCAGAAGATGTGTAACCAGAAACAAAACATACATATCAGAAAAAAACAGAAAGAAGAAGTTCTAATTTTCCAAGAAATATCAATGTAAGTGCCTGGAATTTTTGGGGGAAAAATTGTTTTTCTAGGATGAGACTAAGATAAACGTGTACTGAAATGATGGATATCAGGACGTGTGGCGAAAGAAGAATGAAGCTTTCAGAAAGCAGAACATTGTTTCAACTGGTAAAAATTATGATTTGGGGTTGTGTAATTACTACCGGAGTGACCAATGTTCATGACCTGGATCTTCTAAATCTTTTATTATTATTATTATTAATGAATTTTGGATTGTTTGTGGTGTAACATTAACTTACATATCCTAGGCGAGTGAAGTAGCTAAATCTTTAACACTAATTCTTTGAGTTTTGTTCACAGAATGAAGAATGTAGGTTTTATTCCGAGCAGTTAGTTTTCTTGTTGATAGTGTCCACTACTTTGCTGGGAAGAGATGAGCTATAAATATAAAGTCCAACCCAAATAGAGCCTCACTTTACACCCAAATAAAGCCTCATATGCTGATCTCTTAATGCCTGCGTGATAAGCACAGGTCTTCATTAGTTGGACGAATCGTAGGCCTTCACTCCAGCGGGAAGTCTTTTGCTCTTGCATCCACGTGGTAAGCATGTTTTTTGTCTTGGTTGGCCCTTTCAACGCTGCTTTGGCATTGACTATAACGGTTTTCAATGAATAATTTTTAGTTCAGGCCAGTAGTCTTTCAAATTGGACACAATACTGTTTGCGAATTCTCTACCAGTGTCCGACTGAAGAATAGACGGTGCACCGAGAAAAGTGGAAATAACAATTAAATGAAAAGCCACTTCTTTCGCTCTTTTGGTTTTGAGAGCTTCCAAAACAACAAACTTTGTTAGATGGCCTTGATACACTAGCACAAACTTAAAATCATTGTCTGGATGTGACTGGAAATCAATTAAATCAACTTGACATCTGGAATTAAATTCAGATGATATGATTTCTTTACTCCCGTCTACTTTTGCTGGCAAGGCTGCAAGGCTACGAAAAGGTCCACGTCCTGACGAGTAATGTTTCTGTATTTTACCGACAATTCTTTAACATTCTATCACGCCCACCATGCCCAATAGAAATGTGTGTCTCATTAAGAATGTCGAAACTCTGACTATCAGGAACAAAGAAAGAACTTCACCGAAACAAGGACGCCCATCAGAGGGGGCAAGGGGGAGCCCTAGCCAGAGAAAATTATACTATGTAAGATACAAAAAATGTTTATATAATATGTTCTTTCTATATTATTATTATTATTTTATTTATTTATTGTCACAACAAGCTTTAAAGCCCAATTAGAGTATCGATATTTAAAATGCTCATTTACAGACATTTTTATTACAATATTTCTAAATGCTTTGGAAGACGAAAATATATCACATATATCCAATTCGATGGAAGTTCTCCTCGTTTCATTGTAGGTAGTACATTCTCCAGATTGGTGACTTCATCACTATATTGACCTTGCCTTTCCTAAGGGAAAAGAGATCAATGTTGCCTACGCAAATTTTTAAAGACGGGACACGAAACTGTAACAATGATATTAAGTCTGTGCAGTCTAAGCCATTTTGAATTATTTTCCTAAGAAATAATAGATCAGAAATGCTACGTCTTTTCTCTAACAAACATAAGCATAGTATATTTTCTCTAATGTAGAAACGTTGTTAAACTTTCTTCCCATCCTTATTACAAATCCTAGCATTTAAAAAATTTCATGTGTAATATTTGTTATGTGACTGGTAAACGTTAATTTCATATCAACGTGACATCAAGATCTTTAACTACGTCAACCTACTTAATGCATACTTATGAATTTAATAATTAACTCGAGAAATCGTTTTATTTCTACTGAATGATAAAACTTCGTCAATTGAATTTAATTTTTAAGGCCTTTAGGCAACTTTAGCTCAGGCCACATGGATGATGATGACATGATTGGTGGAATGAAGAAAGTGGGAGGAAACAGGAGAACCCCGAGAAAACCCACGCAAACGGTGTTTGTCCACCACAAAACCCATGGTGCGAACAGGGTTTGAACCAACGAACACAAGCGCCAGACGTGAGCGCTCTAACCATTAAGCTATAAAATCCGGTGTGCATCCTGCCCTAGTGGGTTTATATACATCCCAATTTCTAGTAGCCTCTTTTAAATTTATAAATTACAACTTTTATTAAATTTCCTTTTGTGTATTTACATAAAAAACGAAAACACTTTAATTTTATTTTTTTTAAATATGTAAAAATCCGACGCCAGGGTTCGAACCCGGGACCTTCGGATCAGCTTCCCGATGCGTTAGCCACACGTTTCTCGGTGTTACTTATACTTCAAGCTACGCAAGAGTGGGATATTTGTACCGGAAGTGTTTCCACATGAGTTCTATTCATAATAGAAGCCAGTGTAAATAGTTCTGGAAAAAATATTTTGCCCCGGAGAAGCAGACGCCCATTGAAACAAAGAAGGCGAGATTGTTTGGAGACATGAACGAAATCTTGGCTCCGTCCATATGAGTTCTGATTTCAGCAACTGACTTCCGTTTATTTAAAATTAAGAGTTCTTGCATTTTTAACTACAAAGGCGTAAATCAAATTTTTCACATCAAAAGTAAAGTGACTGTATTGAAGTAAAGCAACTTTAAATAACCTGAAGTCAGAAATATAATTTAACGAGCCAAGACACAAGTAAGAAGGCAGCTACTTGCCAGTGTTGTCAGGTTGTAGAAAACTACAATCCCTTTCAAGTAAGTAAAAATTCATCACACATAAATGCAAAATAGGTATATAAAAAGAAATTATTTCTATTTCATGATTAATAAGTTTATTTTTAAAACAAAAGCGTAAATATATTAATTAAGCAGAAGTAAATACTTTAATTGAATGGGTTTAAAGTATTGCAGTATACCGCAACAATACGACTACAAAGAAACAAATGCCACCTCACTTTCTGTTAAATAAATTAAGAATTGATTGCTCTTGCTTCATTCAAATAACATGTTCATATGTTTTCTCTTGTGTTCTCGAAAAAGATGTACAAGTATAGCTTTGCTTTTTCAAATTTCATTACCATACTGCACTGGTTCCATTGTTGAGCAATTTTTACTCACATTATGGTCATATTACTGAGGTAGCCGAAAAAAGTTACTCTTTGCTTTGATAATGTTTGCGTATTTCTACTCGAGGATTAGAAGAAACTCCCTACGCTTTTGTGTGTTTATAAAGAAAATTCCTAAATCCCTTTTCCAGTAAAGTTACCCAACTCCAAGAAACTAATCCCTACACCCGACAATACTGCTACTGACTAGCAAACAGCTATTCTTGAGCTGTCCATGTGAATTGGATAAGTCTACAGTTTAACATGGGTGAGTGACAGGCAGTAACCAGAAATTTATTTCGGGGAGGGTCCAGAGCTTTCGCAGGGGTTCAGTATGAATTTATGAGTGTAAAATTTACAAAAAATATCGAAAATTTCCCATAACGTTGTAGTAGATTTACAAAAATATCTCAATTTTGGGGAAAAGAGGAGTCCGAACCCCCAGGACCTACCCCCTGCGTACGTTACAGGGCAATGATGATTAATGATTATTACAGCTAGAGGATTATACAATTTCTGCTAACATTTTATTTCGTATATTGCCTAACTCTTTATAGGAGTTATCAACAATGCCTAGAAAAAGTAAATTATATAAAGTATTTCCAACTTTGCCTAGAGATCTCAGGCATTATCAACAATGCCTGATTTCCTACTTTGCCGGTAACATATATATGCACATGCATAGTTTCGATTAGCCACACTCAATATACAGTCCTATATTACGCGGTTACACAGTCTCTTTTTCCAGTATTCCGTTTCCGTATATACGTGAACAACGGTTTCTTTGGTTTCTGCCGTCTCGTGCAAGTAGATGTTTGGTTATTGTTCATATATACAGTAGAACTCGGTAATAAGGACATCGAAGGGACCTGAAAAATAGTGTCGTTATAACCGAGTTTTATGCTATCAGTCGAGTAAGATGGAAAATAATGCTGAACAAATTTAATTAGGCTTAGTTTAGATTCTGTTCACTTGAAAACCTGGCATTAAAAGTGCAAAGTCGATACACAACATAAAGTATAGTACTTTATTAAACTTCAGCCGTGTAAGATGGTAAAAGATGACATAACGTAAGCTAGAGTACAGTATTAAATTCCACAGAACAGTAAAATTAATGACTAAATTTACGACAAAAATCAGCTTTTCATCTTCCAATCTCAATTTCACGTATAACTTCAAGTATTTCTTCCAAAGTTAAAGCTTTTCTTTTTTCTAGCTATGCTGAACCTTTAAACTAGTAACGGTAGTACTAATATATATATATATATAT
>JAGDQP010000236.1:0-51210 GCA_022664845.1 Lepisma saccharinum
TTTTTTTTTTTTTTTTAACGTATAAGACTTTAGTTTTCATGATAGACATCCCAATGACAAATTAGGTACTATGACTAATTTCATTTGTACTATTGAATTAAATCTATGCTAACTTTTTCTTCGTTGTTGAAAGAGCTTGATTGTTGAACAATAAACTTAACACTGTCGGTGAGTTTCTAAACTACAGCCTGTGAAACAGTCGTACACCGAGATTAACTTAATTAGCAATTCCTACAACGGAAGCATAAATTCTGAATACGCAGATGACAAAGTATGGAACCATCTCGATCTTCAAAGAAGTAAAACACTTGAATAACATATCTAAGAACACTTGCATTTAGAAATACACTGTATTGACATAATTTTATTGCCGAACCAAAACATTCTTAATTATTCAACACCTTGTCGTATAACACCTGTCGTATATGTCGTACATCCGCCTTCAGATACGATTAAAATCACTGTTTACAGTATAAAGAAGACATCAGAACTGGTAGTCGTTAACAAAACCAACAAACGTACAATATATCACTAAAAGAAAAGAACATAGTAAACAAGGTTACAAACGCTTTGTTGTTTTCATTTGATTTAACGCCTTTTTCGTATATTTACCTATTTCCACAGTAATACATACAAACCTATAACAATAAAGTACTTTCAACAATGATAAAAGAAATTAAAAAATTCAACGAATTAAACTCTTGAAATGTTTATTAACTTCCTCCTCTGAAAGTTTGAACACTCTATACTTGAATTTGTAGCAGCAGCATTTCAATTTTATGTTAAAAAAAAGGAGGTAGTGCTACCATCTAGCTTTAGAAACCTTAATGTTGCTTTCAACTAACCTTAATTTTATTTATTGTAAGAATAAAGTAACGTTTAAGAGTTAATCAGATTTGACCTGAACGTGATCTATTTACACCTCTAAAGGAACATATTAGGAATGCTAGAGACGCTGATACCAATCTCTTTATTTTTCAAAACATCATATAGACACTGGTCGCATTACCTGTTCGGTCACACTGTATACATAAGGTTAGTAATGAAACGAAGAAAACTTTCTTCATTTGTACAAAAGAATGAATATTAAATTTGGATACAGGTTTGTTCAGTAAAGAATGGATTTCAGTTTTCAAAGACTCATGTGACAAGTATGCGAAGTACAGCTGAAGTAACAGTAGCGTTCTTTCTTCGGACTGGGCGACATTAGATGTTCCACTTCATAGAAGGAAGGACAATATTGACGATGCTGGAAGTTAAACGGATACGTTAGATGTTAATTGTCTTCAGCCTCTTATGTTTCAATTTATTTATTTCTAACCCTTATTGTTGAGAATAGACTCGAAGCGATAGATACGAGATTTTAATTTCACCAAGAGGGAGGTCATCTATAAGCTGTGGTGTTATGGAGATAGTTTATGAGAACTTACCCAGTCGTACTATCAACTTACTGATACTACGGCTAAGTATATTGGGTTACTTCTGTTGCCGCCCGCACTAGCGGCTCATAAACTACCCCGGGAACAACATTGCTATCGCTCGCAAGGTAAGCGCTCTGAAGGGAACATTAAGTGCACTGTTTAAGCTTAATGTGCAATGTTTTTCTTACGTAAAATGTTACACCATGCCTGTAAAAAGTATTAATTTATGAGCTTTATTTGTTGCGAGAAATCTTCGTTGTGAATTTAATATCGGCATTTAGGTGATGTGCATGCAGTCGATTACTATCTTAATGTTTTAGTTTCACTAATACTTAAATGACAAAATATCGGTTCTCTCTGCTGAAGAACATTGGAAGGAATAGTACTTTGAAATCGAAGTATAGCGTCTAATAAATACTGTAAAGTATTTTTATGTTGAATGTAACTTATTCATTTGGAAAATCCTAGGGGAAAATCAAATGTACCGACGTAGCTGGAAAAACTGAAAATAAATTACTCCCGCGTGTTTTGAACTCACGGCATGAGAAAGTGTACAGTGTAGCCATTCGCCCCAAGAAGCTCCCTATTCATGTGAGTCCTACAGATGTATTCAGTGCTAGTTTTCCTTGTCCCTTCCTCCTGTACTCACGGGAGTGCGCTCAAATGCCCTTACTGGAATATTCTGGTACATGTTCTTTACCTGTAAAGAAATTTTGATGAACTTTGATCAAAGCGGTGGGACCATCTTTTCTGTGTTTACCTTAACCTCATTCCGCACTTAATGGATGTCCAGGTCGTTGCTTGTGTTCAGTAATATCTTCTAATACCTGTGAACTGTCTTCTAAGTCTTTATCAAATGTCGTTTGAAATATTTCGTAAGTCTGAGATTATGTCTTCTTTAAAAGATGCAGAACTGTTGCGCTAACTTAAATTCCATTTATAACCACTTCTAAAATTAAGTGGATGATCAAATTAAGTTACAACGCACTGTTTAGGTGAAGAGACTGTTACTTTGTTATACAGTGTGATGCAATACAAATCAGATAACTTGCATTGTTTTTCCACAGTTATCTGATTTTTGTAAACATTTGTTTGAGCTTGCGGCTAAACTCTTTTCCCTGATGATGAAAGTCAGGTCATGGACCCACTGTCAAGCCGCTGTTTTCAGTGTTTCCAACTGCTTATCGCAAACAAATTGTTGTCGTCTTTCAAGAAAATATATCTTTCAGCTTATCGAAAGAGTTATGATCACAAGGCGTCAAATTGCGACTGCACATACATCACGGTGTCTTCTGGGATTGACGTTGATACCTTCCTTGCCAATCAGCATCGGTCTAGTCTGTGGGAAGGCATTCATTCAAACTGCTGACACCACTTCGCTATGACTGGACGCGACATTACATTTACTCCATACGTCCGCCGTTATTTCACGACTAATCGCTAAAAAAAAATGAGATTTTTCTACAGAAGGGCCGCTGTGGCTAAATGGTATAGCGCTCACCTGTGGTGCTATGGGTCGCCGGTTCGATCCTGCTCATGCCATGTGGGCTTTCTCGGGGCTTCTCTCGTTTCCTCCCACTTTCTTCATTCCATCATCCATCCGGCCTGAGCCAAAGTTGCCTAAAGGCCTTACAAATTAAATTTTAAAAAAATCGTCTACAGAAGTTCCTCTTACGTCGAGCATGGAGTAAATTCCGAGCTGTGACGCAAACCTTCTTGCGCGTCTACCAGTAGATATTGGAAGATGTAACTTACATTATGAATCGTCTTCGTCGCATTTGATGGTATCGGTGAAGAGTAAAAGAAGAACCGTGATATTTGAACAATGCATCAAACACTAGCCAGCCTTAAAACAAACACAGTGTTAGCGCATAGTATTTATTTTTAAATAGTCTCGTTGCCTTTTTGATCACATCTAAGTCCGTACCAGGACTATCGCACATAGATCGTTGGAACAACAAATGTGCATTCCGAAGTACAGCTACAAGACCTAATTGATTAATATGGTGTAGAGGGTTTTCGGGACTTTTCAGATGTTGTAAACAAACGTTTGAAACTAAAGTAAATTGGATATACGGAATGAAAGTGTGAAAATTTCAAAAAGAGGGGCGTCCCAGGAATACTTCTACGGTCGACATCTAATTGGTCAATGAAACAGTTAACTCAGCGATTAGCTTTTGTTGCTGTCAAATTGTACGAGATATGAAAAAGTGTTTCCTCTAAAAGTTGTTCAGAATTTCTTGCGCGTGTCAAAGAAATCAAAATTAACTCCTGTTTTGTTTCTGCGTAAAGTTTTGAAGTTGTCTCCTGTAGAAATATTCCTGGAATGTTATTGCTTTCAGCAACGTCATCATGCGATTGCTCATATCCACATTTTTTGTTTCAAATATCTATGCGCAATAAAAGTAGAGTTATAACACTAATCCGAACTTTCAGAACCACCATGTGAAAAAAAAAAACCTATTTGTTTCGTTACTATGATAGTACACAAAAAATCTGCAAGAGCAAGCCAGTTTTTTTTTTGTTTTTTTTTGCATTCTTTGTCAGTTTTTCGTGTGTTGCTACCGGAGAATATATTCATCTAAATTTTGCATTAGGAAAAAGAACAAGAACTTATGACTGCACTGGAGACTGTGCTAACCCAATAAATTTACTTACGTTTGGCAACATATACATACTCTAATATGTGAGAAATATGCAACTTCCAGCAACTGGAAAACAGTTGAAGATATGGAGTAGTGTGTTAGGTGTACACAGTTTTATTTCGTTGGTTTTACTTTATCGGTTTTCGATTTGTGCACACATTTCGTGGCGTTCAGCTACCGGAGAAGGTGCGCGGATAAGCATCGAAACAGTAGAGGTATTATTATTATTATTACATTTCTCTCACATTGGAGTTTGTAAGATATGGTAAAATGAATTGTATGAGCGGTAACGGCACTATGGCTTACGCCCTTCTCGATACGGAGGAAGCCCCTTATCTGTGTCACATCTAAACATGGCTGTTAATTAACTAAAATAATAAAATCATATAAAAGATGAAGATGTAAAGTGTCTTTAGAAACAGAAAATGATGGTAAAAACTAAAGATGTATAGAGTCTTCTTTATCATAACAATTTAAATACATGAAGGCTGTAAATGGGCCTTCACAAAAAAAATAATAATACTACATAAAACTTAACAGCTAAAAAACACAATCATCTCAAATAGACGGAGATAAACCTGTCTGTTGAACATACATTAGAACTCTTCGCAAAATACCTGATTCATCCCCTAACAATGACGCCATGTCATTGGGGATGTTATAACGTTGTCTGAGATGATTATATCCTGGACAGTCTAAAAGGACGTGATGAATACTTAAAATTCCACATTGGATTTTGTGTACATCGCCAAACGTAGGTAAATTTACTATATTACACTTTTTTTTTTGGTTATATGATTGTGTTTTATTTGTGTGCTGCAGTTTTTTATGTATGTTTTTAAGTTCATTTTGTAGAATATATTTTATTTGTAAGTTCAATGTTTGCTTTTACTTGTTTTTGTATTGCTGAAGAGAGAGAGAGAGAGTTGTGTAATGAAATGTTGATTGTTTCTGTAAGTACGGTATTAACTGCCAGGCCAAGTCTTTTATGTGTATTAGTAAGTCGCATGAAAATTGAAAATGTAACTTTTAGTAGTAATTGAAGTTAGTTTCTGGAATTGTATTTGGTGTGATTAAGGAATACGTGGTGTAGTTAATATAATTTCACACTAACAATGTCCCGTAAATGGTACGTAGCGCCCTGAGTTAGTTGAGTGCCGTCGCAATACGTGGGTAATGTCATCAAATCATCATTGAATTTCCTACTCGCTGCGAACATTTGAACATCACGTATTCGCCGCCAAAATTTCATGTCGTGCCGCTTTTTTGGGGGAGTGAGGAGGGAGTTTTCAAATTTGAATTGAATTTTATTGAAGACCTTTAGGCAACTTTGGCTCAGGCCGTATGGATGATGATGGGAGAATTGGTGGAATAAAGAAAGTGGGAGGAAACTGGAGAACCCACGCACCCGTGGTTTGTCTACCACGAAGCCCACATGGTTTTTTTTACAATGGTTCTGTGACTGAAGACTACGAGTTAACTTTCAGAATGCTGTTACAAGTTGAATAACATATTCGTTAGAGACTGGGATACTATAAGCTATTCGTAAATGCACGTTTTGGGCCAAATTCCTGTAGGTCTAAATGTAGTGGGTTATCGAGGCTGTTTCCGTACAAGCACCTTGGATTATTCTGATTTACTCCGTTTTATCGTAAGTATAAGTAACTCGTCATTTACGTTCCTGGATAGGTTCTTGTGCACGAGCAATTCTTTCAACGACGGAACGAGTCAACATGACTGTACGGTGACCTTAAGATGGCTTGGACTTTCAAATAATCCGGGGGAAGGGAAAGCTCTAAAGCAGAGTTAGCACTTCAAGTAAAATTAATTCAAATATACGGATCATGATATAACCAGGCCGGGTAAAGAATGGGGAAGTTATCGGTCAGGGCCTTTCTGGCATTCGCCTGGTGAAACTTAAAGGAAACCCCAATCAGGAGGGCAAGCGCAGGGTTCGAACTCGCATACCTAGCCATTGTCGCCTTGGAAGTTCGCAGCGTCACCGCCTGGACCACGAGGGTTTGAGTATCAAAATGTGAATGCCCATATTTGTTTCTACTTAAAACGTAACCTGTCCACACGTCTAAAGGAATAAATTGGGGAAGCCAGCAAGAATAATAGTAAATCTATCCTCTTAAAACACTCTAGATACGGATGAAATGCGTATCGAGTTACGTGTTGTATGCATATAGCTACAGATAAAACAGAGAGGACAACTTTGAATATTCCTTTATTCTTACAAAATAACCCAAATTAAATTTAGATGCAGGTTTGTTTAGTAAAGAATGAGTTTCAGTTTCGAAGACCTTTAACGTCATAAGATGCAAAGTATAGCCAAAGTAACCGTTTATGAACGGACAGTGTCGGAAAATATGCGGATAAGTTACATTTTAGTTATCTTCATTCCCTTTATTTCCTTGTTATTTCTTGAGAATAGATTCGGAGTGAACCAAGGTATACTCCTTTTTGCGCTGATATTAAATCCAGTTTGACAATACTTTTTTTTAATTACGTAGAAATCAATTAATGGAGTCGACGTGGCTCAGGCGGTAGCGCGTCTGACTATGAATCGGGCGACCCGGGTTCAAATCCCGGACAGAACATTAGTCTTTTCTCGCAGTGTTCCGATGCCTGGCGCTCTGAGGTGAACTCAGCTGCCCATCAAATTCAGTACCAGAGAGCCTTGGTATTCTTGGGCACATTGGGAGGTAAAGGCGGTCGAGCGTGGGACTCTTCACCCCGCCTCAGTTCGTTCCGTAGGTCGAGTATATGGGGAGCGCTACCTCTACATCCCCACGGCGCGTGCTTATCGCACTGGGGATAGCTTTTAGAAATCAGTTAAACTTTTATGTATGAGACGTACGCGGAAAGTCAGAGGCTGTTAAGAAATACGATGAATAAATTTGTAATTTTCCATATCATGACCTACTTGATACAGTTGCCGCCAGTTTTAAGGCAATTACGCATTGGAACACAAACTTCTGCGTTGAAGTCTGCTCCGTGTATCATTACCCACTTCTGTAGGTCATATTTTGGTTCCCTCTTATCATCAAACTACTGACCGGCGAGAAATATTGTTCAGAAATTTCGGGAAGCTGTAAGAGGCAAGAAAGAAAGAAAGAATGTTGTGAAACATTGATCCACCCGACGCATTCGTTCTTCATTCAACCATATAGTCCATCTGCTATGTTAATAGAGGGTGGGGCATAAACACCTGATGGTTTTTAAAATAAGAATACAATTTTATTTTTTGTTCAAAGATATTGTTTAGTGCTACCGAAAGATTGCGATTTGTGTGCATTTTAATATAACAGCTTTTTTTACGTTGGAAAAATACGGCCCTTGAGATGGGCACCCTAATTTTCCAGACACTTCCATTAGCTGTGTAAGAGAATGCATTATACACTGTACTCTAATGTGAGGTCTGATGTAAACTATGGTTTTGAACAAGATCCCACCGCTCATACAGCCCGGTCGAGTTTGGAGATTCTCAGAAAGATGCGTCCGGTACGCCTTATTTATTTCACGGTATGGTGGCATGAACTCTTTCTCGCTCACCAGACTTTACGGCGTTAGTCTTTTTTTTTCAGTTGGACTATCTGAAAAACGAGGTCTCTCAAACACACACAGCCAGATCCTTCAGCTGAAGCAACGCATTCAAGTGTAGGGATGGGAAACCCCTGCAGTGAGTATTGCATTGTAATTCTGTTCCACGCTGAATGGAACAGTGTTGGGAAATCATGGTGGTCATCTCGAGGACATGATTTATCACATGTAAAATAGCTCTTATATTAAACTCATGAAATTCTCTGTCGTTTGCCTGGGATTAAACAGTATCTTTGAGCAATTTGGTTTATTCGCTCACACGTTTCTAGCAGTTGAGAAACGAATTGTTTGTCATTAGGCATCTTGTAGCATGATTGCCCGTTGGTGTTAGATCGGAGTCTTCGTTCAAGTAACCGGGATGATTAGCAGTAGTAGAAAACATTGTCATATATTCATTATTCCATCTCAGGACTTAACTTTTAGGTTCGTTAACTTTTTGGACTTCGAAGAGACAACAAATGGGAGCTGTAGTCGAACCTGCAGACCTACAAGGCGTGCCCCACTCCACGAAAGTGTTGGGAATGCTACGACCTTGTAGGGGGATTGTCCAGTAGGTGATAGTGGCATACGAAGATAAGAACGATATAGTGTTTATTATTTCATATTTAAATGATCAATTACAAATAAACATACAACGAGTTTCATACAGAGCTTATACATATATTTGTTTATAATTCAGCAGTGATTAACTTGTAAAAAATGTTTATAACTTCGTTATTAATTAACATAACGGATTCAAAGTTTGTAATTGGTATTAATTTAATTCATAGATTGTTTTAACAAATAAATATAATCAGTAACGTAATAATCATTGATAGTTTCTCACTTCGAAATTTCATTGTTACAGTGCTGTCATCTAGGGAGCATATTATTAATTATTTTAATTATGCTTTAATTCATATGCATAAATAAGTTCATTACATCCATGATCACATCTAATAATTAAATACGAGATCATTCAATTATATACATTAAAAATCAAATCAAATAAATAAATAACAATTTAAAGGTATACTACATTTTAATCTGGGGTATCTGCCTTAATCTGTGGCTCGGGCCGGGGTTGAATAGGAGAAATGTTGGTTGCGGGAGTCGAAAACAGGACTTTCTGAATGCGAAGCCAACTAAGCTGTGACTGCTTGGTCATTAAAAACAATGCAGACCTGATTTTGTAGTTGGCACAGCTGTTCGATTGATTTAAGCATCGTTAAAGTTCAGTGCAAATCGCAAACACAAACAAACTTCAGATTGATAGCGTCTCTTACTTGGTAATGGGTGAAAGAAGAGAACTGCACAAGGAAACAATCCTCAGGATGCTCGACTGGAACTTATTTTCCGGATACACGTCGGAATATTAAGATAGTATATTCAATTAGTAATTTGTGTGACTGAATTCAGTTTTTGAAGTATGAATTTTCTCTCATTTTAAAAGAAGGAAGTGCTGAAATTTGGATAAGATGTATAAGATAGATTTGGGACGAAATAACTGCAAAATGTCACATTGTTATCTTTACAGATATGCAACGAAAAGTATGTACCTTGCAGCCAAAGCTGGAGATGCAGAGAAATTGTTGAATATGTTGGGTATGTATGACAAGTGTCCAGTTCTTATAATTTGGCTCCTTTAACAAGTGTTACACATTCGTAGTGTCTGAAGACTAAAAACATTTTCTTCATTTAAGATGGCAGGGATCGTAGATAACCAAATCTTGGGTGCAAAATTAAATTATATGCAATGAATGTTTAAGAAGGACTTCGTCGTTTGTTGCTGTTCAACAAAATTACAATGTGATCTTTTTGAAATGAGTAAGCATTCGTAATTATAATTATAATTGAGGTAATACATAAGATGGCAGTATCTGAGTATATTAACATAAATATAATAATTAGTCTCAGAAAATCGATTTTTTCCCTAATGCTAACGAAGTTTCTGTCATTTAATGATAAAACACTCGTGGTTAATGCAATACCTTCCGCGATGAGATAGATCTACATGGGAACAAACTAAAAACAAGTTATATGATAAACCAAAGCACAGAAGGAGGAGAAAACATAAACATAACGATTAAGAATGATATCATAGAGTCATCCCAAGTGTAAATACTTAGGAGCACGTGTAACAAGCAAAAATAAGGTCATGGAAGAAATAGAAAGTCGCTTAGCATCGAGCAACTGATGTTTCTATTCAGTCCAGAGGCTCATAACTGTGTGATTATCATGAAGAAAGTTGAAATTGAAAATATACAAAACGGTTATTTTGCCGGTAATAATTTTTGTTTGCGAAAGTTTTGGGACAGTTGGACATAAATTTCGTGTGTGTGTGTGAAAATAAAAGAGTTTGAGAAAGAAATAAGGATGACACGGGACGAGATAACCAGAGAATGGGGGAGACTTCATAATGAAGAACTGCACAGACTGTACGATTCGCCCAATATTGTAAGAATAATGAAATCACGACGGCTGGGATGGGGAAAAAAAACTAAGAGTATATCCCATTTTAGTTGTGAAACCGGAGGGAGAAAAAGACAGACCAAGACGTTGTTGGGATGTCAATATTAGAAGAGATCTTCGAGAGGTAAGTGGTCGGGATGAAAACTTGCTTGATCTTATCCAAGATAGTATCTAGTGACGAACGTTAGTTACTTTCTAAACCCGTAGTCAGATATTTTTAGAAATTGTTACTGCGGCGATGAACTTGCGAGTTCCATAAGCCATAGAGTTAGTTAGTTAGTTAGTTTTTTATTTAGAGATCAGCCTGTCTGAAAACATAATTCGATTTCAATAACGACAAAGAATGTAACATCTAAAATTTTGTCCGCAGTCTTGGACGCCATCTTGAAATTATGGCTTCCACGGTGACTCAGGAATTTTTGTGTCCCGCCAGCTTTTCATTCAGCATCTCATTGTTAACAAATTCACCAAGTTTCATGCTACCAAAATAGCAGAATTTCTGTGCTTAGCTGCCCCATTATCATGGTCGTGGTGGAAGCACTGTGTTGCAACGAGTTTGAACCCATGGATTTATTATGGCACGTATGGAACAAAAGTACGAAGGAAAACTAAAAAATAGGATGAAATTTCTCGAAACTTGGTATTCAAAGGTACTGAATTTGGGTGGTGGTCAAAGAAACTTGCGTCTCGATTAGAAGAAAGGAGCCAGGTATTTTTGTACTTTCTGTTTGACTTTACGTTGCACAGGAATTGGAAAATTTGTATCATTAGGATAATTTGAATCTATAACATAGCCTAGTTATAAGTACATTGATTGTTTAAGCCAGATTAAACAGTTACTTCCCTGAAATATGTATGAAACACGATTTTAATGTGCATATGATTTACATTATATGCAACTAACTAGTATTTAAAAAGTTTTCTGATGTATATGACACACTTAGATACCTTAATGGTACACTTTAATTCATAGAAACTGTCCGCTGATTTTTTTTATTAAGGCCGAAAAGTGGCACAATGCATCATTATCTAACTAACGTAAACATGCCATTAGTTCTTGGTTGCATGATCGTTGGTTCGGTGTTGCTGCAGTGTTCAACTTTCGGTCTTAGAATTTTGTTTAGTTATATTTTTATTTATTCTTTTTCATCGCCCAGTTTCCATGAATCTGAAGTGTGCAATCACATTGTTTACAACATAATATCTTCTCAAAATGTCGGAAAAGCTGGAAAATGACTGCAGTGATGTTACAAACTATACTGCGTTATTCTCCTGAAAAACCCACATGTTGAGACCATATTACTGAGCAGTCCCTATATATTTTTTTTTCAATTATTGTAAATAGTTCTGTGAAAAGGAGAAATAACACACAAAGGTAGTCTTGAAAATTCTAAACCTAACTATGAAAGACGTTTGGTAAAAGTGTATTATTGGTTTGTTGTTCAATCAGTTAAAATATTATTTTAAAGAAAATTAAGGTAAAAAGAATAAAAGAATAGTAATGCTTGAATTCACCCGAGTTTCAATTTAAAACACAGACGTACGTCCATTTATAACCCAGTGGCGAGAATAAAAGCCAGCCAGAGTGGCCAGATAGAGCTGCTGTATCCTTCACAATGCTTTTTGTTTCTTTTCGGAATTAGCTCTGACCAAAAACTTATCCAATTGGTGCTTATTAAACTCGTGCTTGTGTTTAGGTTCATTCGTTAAGATATAGTCCGTTTCAAAATTCCACTTACATTCTGTTGTGGACTTTAGAGGCAACTATGACCTAACCCATTCACATGTCGGAGTGGTGACCTTGATTGGTAATAATATTTTGGGGAAATTGGGCGGATAAGGTAGCGGCCAGGGCCTTACTCTATCAACATTCGCCTTGTGAAACTGAAATCATGATTTCCAACAGTAGACTTTAACCTGAGAGCCTCTGTCCTACAGCCTATCCGAAGTCATTCATCGTAACCACTAGACCACGAGGCTGGGTTCCTCAGTAATGCCCTCCATAGGAGTGAACTTGGGATCGAGAGGGCTAAAATACCTCACCTTACCGTGAATAGTAGAGCTATGTCGTTTAATGTAAGCAACTGTACCCCTTGCCTACATGTCCCGAGGCTGCTCGTATTCCGTGTATACAGTAGAGTATCGATTTTCCGGATTAATTGGGGACCGATAGTATCCGAAAACCGATATTCTAGGTAATCGATTATTACTTAAAATACATTACTAAATATGAAAATAAAATCGACTTAGCCACCTAATCTTGCGATCGTAAATAATAGTTTGGTTTTAAAAGTTTTAGAGTAATAAAATAACATTGCTATAGGACTCAAATAAAACATTTACTGTATTCAAAACGAAAATACTGTTAAAACATTTTTCCACGATACAAATACACACAGTAAAAATTAAATTCAGAACTGTAAAATTGTACCATTCGGTCTCACCCTAATTTACACTACATACATAGCAATGGAAATCATATTACAAGGGAAATTTTTATAAGGATGTTTACTATGAAGCTAAAGTTCGAATATTCGTTGTGTGCTCTGAGGAAAATTCATCCCACCTTTGGTTCAGTAGTTGCCGTCACTGACTTCGGATAAGCACTTGGAGAAGCGGCTAGGGTTCGGATTCCACCCACGCCGACTATTCTTACTAGGGTGTTTCGTAGTACTAATGCCGGGATGGTACCCTCGATAAAGGCTCTGGCTGCTACCTTTCCAATTCCATCTCCCATTGCTATAATAAAGTGTAAGACAAGTCCGTGCAGCTTGAATTAAGTTATATTCTTTAGTAATATATTTTTAATTTTAATGTACTCTTTCATACGTGACTCAGAATTTTAGAATAGCCTTTTGTGTGCTAACTGATTTAAAGAAAGTATTACCAGATATTTAAGGATCTAACGTCTCCAGTGTTTTTGTGCTCTACATAACTTTATTTTTTCCTATAGAAGATGACAATATTAATCCACAGCGTTCTAAATGATGTGTTTCAGCGTTCGGGTTCAATCCAAACCATCAGTTTCGGGACTTCCATATGCAGACAGCACTCCATGGTGCTTGTCAGTCTGGACATTTGACAATTGTGCACATCCTCAGACAAGCTGGTGCTAATTTGGATGTTATGGACAGAGATCAATTTACTCCTCTGATGCTTGCTGTACTGCACGAGAACAATTCCGTTGTGAAATATCTTCTGAAAGCAGGCGCCTGTATAACGCTCAAGGTAAGAATAAGTTTGTAGTTTTGGAGCACTGTTGAATTCGATTTTATTTAAGGCCTTTAGGCAACTTCGGCTCAGGCTGTTTGGAGCATTGTATGTAGGATATTTTTAAAAAAAGGGCTACAAATTCTCAGGGTTGAACGCTTTCATGAAAGTGAGCAATAGATCTTAGTAAGCATGAGTCGAAAAAATTAACTTTGAATCTTATAAGGAAACACTAACTACCTATAAAGCTCTGATTTTGATTGCACAGTGCTTTCAGCCTGTACTTCTATTTGTTATCAACCGTAGGGAAAATCTGTAAAAAGGGAATTGGTTGTAAATCATCCCATTTGCCCGATTTTAGCTCCTCTAGTGTTCCGAGCTCTTAAAATCGGGTGGAATTTCCAACGTATACATCTTAGAGGCATTGGTACATAATTTGATTAAGTCCTAGAATTTTCGGATTTGTAGATGCGTAGATATAACGAAATTAGTCATAATCCTTGATTAGTCAAATTCAATGATTAGTTACTTTGGGAGAGGTGTTGTTAACTATATCTGACCCAAGTATTCTCGTACAGAAAGAAATAATACCTCATTGCAATCTTCTGTGTACTTTCATTTTAAATGAAGCAGGTTTATGTTTTTCTTTCATTGTTACAAGAAATTGACGGTAAATCCCCCTTAATTTTTTTCCCGCTCTTTTTATCACTCTTGGCCTCTCTAAAAGAGAGATATATGTTCCTATACAATGTATTCAAGTTGGCGAAAATTGGTTCATGAGCAAATTTTTGGCAATTTTTTAGGGGCTAATTTGAAAAAGTGAAAATCAGCCACGGTTTGAGTCTTATTGTGACATCACTATATCATTTAATGACTCCCAAGATTCCAATACGTTGTACAATGGTCTAACCATATGCGGTGTAATAAAAAGAATTTTGAAACTCCCTTTGATATAAATTCGTCCCATATCTCCTAGCTCCCATTACTACAATTCTGTTTAACGGGCATGACTCTCCAACACGTAAGTTTTACGGCTTTATCCATTTCTAGCGAGCGGAAGCTCAGTGGTAGAGCGTTGGCTTAGCCTTCTGGAGGTCGTGAGTTCAATCCCAGCGGCCGACCATCCTGACAGGTTTTTTTCAGTTTTTTTTTTTCTGTCACAAAGGCAAATGCTGGGATGGTAGCTTCAGTTTAAGGTCTGGCCGACAGTTTCGCGCACTTTTTCCCCCTCCCCTCGGTCCGAGCCTTAGATGCCTTAAGACCATAAATACAATTCAAATTCTAGCTAGCGGAAGGAGCCGGAAACATCCAGTATACTGCTGTTTCTCAAATACAGTTGCATTTTATTGATTATTTGAGTCTTACAAGTGAATAAGTCTTACACCTCTGAATAAGTTTATAATTTAAAACAGAAAAGATGACTTTTATTGTGTAATTCTTACTGTTTTATTTTCCTTCCTTCAGGGTGGAGACGGGATGACAGCTTTGCATCTTGCAGCAAAGGCTGGGAACCTAGAGGCTTGTTACTACTTGCTTTCCATGACTCATATTCCTCGCACCTTCATTGACTCTCAGGACGATGGTGGATGGACGCCGCTTGTTTGGGCTTGTGAGCACAGGCATACTCCAGTGGCTAGGTAGGATGGGGGTATTTGTGAGAAAGGGAAGTGGTTAAAATAGACTTATATTTTTTTAATTAAGGTTAGTGTTTAAGCAACGATCTCTAACGCTAGATGGCAGCACTATGTCCGTGTGTGTCTAATGGTATTTTTTCGTTGTACGAAATGGCAATTCTGCTCGTACAAATTCAAGCTTTCAGAGAAGAAAGTTCATAATCACTTCAAGAGTCCTGTCCGTGCCGATTTTTGTTTTTGTTCCTTGTTGTTGTGAATAACCAAACAATAAAAATGAAGATTGTTCAACAATGAACAAAAAAGAAAATATAAGTAACACTGGTATGCATTTTTATAATTTTTTCTTGCTTCTTTGATGGAAATAGCTGTTCTTTATTATTTTGAGGTCGCTGAAACCAGATCTGTTATTACTTGTTCGATATTAGCTCTGTTTTTTCATTAATAACACCTGTATAGTATTTGAAGTCAATGCAATATTCCATAAAGGTAGAAAACATTTAGTTCAAACATATTTAGAAACAACATTACACGTAAATGCACGTCTGAGACCAACGGTACTTTATATTCAACTGCCGATAGCAGTCGCCAGATGTGCTTATCTATCCCAAAATAGACATCGTTTGACGGGCCAGTTTTATCAGCTGTTTGTGGAGATATAACATTTACTCGTAAACTACATTTCAAAACTTTTTCGCCATGATTTTGGTACAAATACTCCACTGCAACGTGTATCATGTACACGGCTTTGAATTATCCCAACGAGTCCTCTCCATCGACACCTCAATCGCCTTTCTAGCCGTAGTAGTACCTGAGTAGTTGAAAGTCGTCGACCGACGGATGACCGAGCGGCTTCACAGCACTTATTGCTGAAACCTAAAAACATACATGTGTAATGTGAATTCAAGATAATATAGAGTTTACTCTCTCACTCCTTTTTAATTATGTCTATGGTACACTTTATAGTAACCAGCTATTGATTGAGCCATATTTGCCGTTTGCATGGTTTTTACTACTCATTTTCTTGTAAATAATTCGCACAAGCAATTAAATAAACACCATACGATGCATACTAACCCAAAATGAGTTACAAAAGATAAATAAAATAATAGCTGAGCAAAGCAATATGTGTGTCTGATGAAGCCAAGTAGTTAGATGGCGAAACTGTTACACGGTTTTAGTATTAAAACGCATTGCTTTGCTCAGTTATTTTATCTTAAGCATATAAAGCAAAGCTTTAATATGGAAAATATCTGAGTTAAGAAACAGATATTTCATAGTCACATAAACACGTCCACCATTTGGTCTACAAATACCAAAATGGCGCCATGTGGAGGAATACTAATGGCGTCCCTTCGTGTTATGAGTGCCCCGAAAAATTCATTGATGTCTAGCGAAAGTCATCGAGGAAAGACGAGTTAGATAAAGTCAAGTTTGAACTGATTTTTTTATTATATGCAGTACACATGGCGTTTAACACTCATTCCATGGTGCCACCGCCCAACGCGGAGGGAGCTAAATAGTCCCACGTAGTTTCCGCTCTTTCACTCTCTTTTCGCATTTCTGTGATTCAAAATTTTGTTTAATTTGGCGTTTCAACACATCCACTCACGTTGCAAACATTACTCTAATGTTTACATTTCTTGGCTACCATAAGCTGCACCATAGCCGTAATTATTCTCGCTATCTCCACATCCGCCATGCGTCTTACATTGTGTAAAATATTATAAATAATCTAGAGAGAATTTAAAGTATACGGTAGAATGTACTTAGATTATATGTAATACTGCGCCACGTTATTAAGCGATTGAAGCATCAGCGGACTTGGGTAACTGGAGGGCATCTTGGAATGAGCTTTAGAGGCTTTCAGATTACGGTAAATTATATCAAGAAACATCGGAAGAAAAGTAGTTGATTTGGAAATGCTTTATATATAATAAATAAATAGATTTGCGATGTTCGATATTAACTGGTTTGGGATGTAAGTAAAGGCGAAATGTTGTATATTGTTTGATAATCGTGTTTCGATTTTATTTACTTATTTCGTTGTACTTTCATTTCAGGTTTCTTATAGAGAAGAGAGCTGATCCATTAATACGGGACACGGAGCAAAATATTGCTCTTCACTGGTCATCATTCTCAGGAAGTGTGGATATATCAGAGTTGCTCTTAAATTATGGTTGTGATGTAAATAGTACAAATGCTCACGCGGACACACCTCTGTAAGTGATAGTCCTGTACAAGTGTTGTAAGATGCATGAATAATATACGTAGTAATAACCTTAAATATTGACAGTACTTTGAAACAGTTTTTCTGAAAAGCTACGTGATGAAAATTGATTATTCGAAATTAACGCCTCCTTTAAAGAAAATAAATAAACTTTCAGTTTGATCAGGTGTCTGCGTACGAATTGTTGCACGTGAATTTCACGCACAGCTTTCACAATACTTTACTTGATGAATCGTAATTACGATACCTACGTGCACGGACAAATTCGTGTAACACGTTTCACAGTGTACTTTATAGTTTGCTTGCTTTAAAGTCTGGACTGAGAAATCTGTAGTCATTCGTATTTATGAAGTCCGGTGCGTTTTTGAGTAACCAATGTAGAATCTGTTTTATACGCGTAGAGTCTTGTCGGAAAGATCAATTTGTTCGGGTGGTGTTAGTGTTGATGACGTGTTAGGTAGTGTTTCGTTATCTGCTCTAGCGTGTGAGATAGGTGGATACGTGTGAGCGTTTTAACAGTTCTTCTGATAAGAGTTTTTTGTTATTTCTTAATCTAGAGGTAACTAAATTACTTAACACAGACCAATAACTACCAAGCTTCAAATCTTCATGTAAAATCACGACTCGGTCTTCATTCCGAGACGTTTAATTTGCGCTCGAAGATCCCGGGTTCGAGTCCCGGCATCGGTGTGGATTTTAACATCTAAAGGCGAATCGTGACGAGCCGAAGTCCAAAGTTACTAGACTGGCCCATATAAAAATAAAGCTTACCAAAGCGTACGTTTAATTTGCACGCCAGAGATATTTAATCTTAACAGATTGTGATACATGCGGACACAAACATCGTTGGTGACCTTAGGGTCTCGTACAGCGCAAGGATGCCCTCTCTCAGCCGATCATCCACATCAGCAGTTTGTTTAAAGTGTTGTTGGTTAGTTCCGTACACGAATCGTTTCGACGTTTTTTTTTTTTTTGCAAGTTTGCGTTTTTTTTTTTTTCAAACCTGTACTCCATTTAACCAGAGCCACAATGGCTTACACGATTTCTGTACATACTTCACTTCATCGTGGCACTGACTTTGAGAAACTGATTCAAAGACCGTGATACTTGGCTGGCGTGGAGGTAATATGATAGAAAAAAAGTTCATGTGCAGTGTTGCATCTTTTTTTTTTTTACACGTAAACATCCTCTCCCGTTTAAATGTTGAAATTTATTGATTTTGTGACTATATGAGTTACATGGATTTTTTTTTCGTGAAATAGTGAGATTCAGTTTAGATGCTACTGTCCTTCCAATATCATAATAGATTTGTGCAGCAAAATGTATCATTTAAGTGGGTTTCAGAAAACAAAGAATGTGTTGTATACAAGGGTCGTTACACGTTGATTGACTGTACCACAATTCTTTGCGAGTATCGCGCGGTCGCCATGATGTAGATGACGTATGGATCATTCTCCAGAAACAGGACTTTTTGTATAAACAAAAATGTTTGTAGGAATCTTGGAGGCATTGTGGGTAGATATTGAAGGTACTTAGAGATTAATACTGTATTATTTATTTATTTCATTTACAAAATATTGTGTTATTTCCATGGAGTTGATTTTTCTTTTTTACTTTTTTTCTTTGCCGTGTTCCTTACAGTCAGAATGGAACTACAGTGAAGCATGAATGAAGTGTTCAGTGGTTCGGCTTCTCCTCATGATTATAGGAAACCGAAATTAAAATAAAATACTTTGATTATGAGTTCCATGGAGTTGATGATGAATAAGTGACACACACCTGATTTTAACTCTATTCCACAATAAGTCCACTGTAGAAGCATCTTCCTTCTAATTCCACTGCAACAAGACTAACATTGCTGCGTCCTATCAAGCGCATGCAAAAATGTGCAATGTTGCCAGCTTCACACTTTTATTACAGCTTTTTCAATCAATCTATGAAGCTGATAAAAAAAGCGGGTTTCAGTAAATGTAATTCTCGTAATAATAGGTTTACTTTTGATTTAATTACGATTCATGTTTCGAACTAAATTATTGTGAAGGATAATTATTGAAAATTAACTGGAAAACTAAAAACATGTCTCAACCATGAAAATGAAAGTGTGTTTCATTCCATATAGTTGACGTTAAGCATATTTTATTAACATGAAGATGGGTAGAAACTGGCTCAGTTATAAGAAGTGTTTTAAGAAACGAATAGAAGCAAAGAAAGTAATTTCGAACTTGTCTTTTGTAAGAAAAAATGTAGTTTCATAAAATGCCCCATTTCTGGAGATTAACCCGCATGCGCAATAATGTAACCAATATAGCGGAAAATATGTCTTTCTGTGGAATAGCGGTGTTCTATATTTCTGAAGAAGGAAAAGATACAGCCAGAGGAAATTTTTGCGAAGGCTGAAACCAGAGAATAGGGAACAAACGCTATTACGGGCACGAGTATACCATATGATGTGAACAGTTTAGGAAAGGACGAAAAATAGTTTGTGAAGTTATTTCGAGAAATCAGATAATCACAGGATGTTGATGATCTCCAAAATTCCATCTCTGACCTCCTGGACTGTTGTAATGCGTGGAACTTGAAAATCAATCCCTCAAAATCTTCTTTTCTTACTATTTCTTTAAAGAGAAATCAAATCCCATCTGCCTATTTCATTGAATACAATCCTATCGCTAAAGTTTCTTCTTAAAAGGACTTTAGAATTGTATTTGACGAAAAACTTTTCTTTGCTGATCACGTGACTTCAATAACTAACAGTTCTATGTGCTTACTTGGTCTTCTCGGTAGATTTACAGAAATTAGGGATCTTCATTCATTGAGTACGTTCTACAAAACCTTCATCTCCCTTAAGATTGAATATTGCTCCCCAATTCAGAACGTGGCTAGTATTTCTAATCTCATATTGATTCTGTTCTGAACTTTTTTCTTGCTATAGTCAAAAGAACACCACCGCAACTCCAGCTTAAGCAAACACGAGTTATTATTCGTTCTTAGTCTCCACGTTCCCTCTTCTCATCGCAAGCTGGCAGATTTGATGTACTTATACGATACTTAACGGGAATCTTAGAACTGGAGAGTTGATATCTAAATTCTACTTCCGTGTTCCCTTGTAAATAACCAGAAATAATAACCTGCTTCAGTGTACCACGCCTAGGCTAAGTATACTGCAGCGCTCCTTATTCCATAGACTAGTAATTATGTACAATAATCTTGATTCAGCTATTGATATTTTCGGATCTGAAAACACTTTCCATCGAACGCTAAGTACCAATATCTGAGTTATTCTTTTGTGTATTATAATCCTCATATTATTGATATCAATTGCTGTGTTATGTGTTGTTTAAAATTTAATTTCATGTTATTTAGTTTGTAGTATGTTATTTAGTTTGTTGCAATGTTATTTAGTTTCTATGTAAAATAGCTTCTCCAGCTGTATCTGAAACTTAATAAATAAGTAAAAGAAACAATTAAACAAACTTATAGGACACTATCACAATCACTGTTGTTAAGATAAATCACAAAACTCAGTTCTCTAGAACAAAATGTGACTTTCGTTTTATGGACATCTTTTCAACACTTCACATCTCAATTAGGCAAGAAACAAAGTAGGTTGAACGATAAAAAAATACTTCTTTGGTGAGCTAGAAGATATGAGGTAATATTTTGTCCTGCTCAACTTTCTTATCAAATATAATTGTGTAATGGAAACTTTTTATTCATTTATTCAAGCGAGTACCCTGTATAGTAGAAAACATAATTTGTATTCAGCATAGGAACGCTTCCACGGCAAAGGAAATGATGAAAAACCTCATGGGAATGTCGAAGTTTTCTGAAGGATCTCACAGTAAATTTCATTGTCACGCTATTGTTACTAGTTCGTGAATACAAACAAACGCCTTCCAAGCAGGGTTGCCTACTTTAAACTAAGGTTTAAACCAGATGTTTTTTTTTTTTAAAGGACTTTGTTTAAGTAAATATAACTATATAGTATATAACAAGTATTTATCCAGTTAAGAGTTAGGGCACCACTCTTAAAAGTCTGCTTAAGAAATGTTGTGTTATTTGGGTATAAAATGTAACCAAAAACTGATTTTTTAAATTAATACAATTTTTTAAGATTCATATTCATGCAGTATTTGGTCCAGAGCAACAGCAGACAAGAAATGGTTTAATTAATCTACTATCGGTTCTTTCCCGAAGCGAAATCCGTCAAGAGACGTTGAAAGACGAATGCAATCTCCTTTCTTCAAACTATTTCGAATCGGGTCTTTTTTAAGTTAAAGAAAGCTTAAAAACTTTGTGCAGTTTTGTCCCACGTTTGCGTGCTGCTGAATGTGTATTATCCCACTGTGAAAGTTAGCTATTTAAAAATAATGTATATTAAGTTATATAAGTTCATACTATAAAAGTACAGAAAAGCTATGTTAATCCATCATCAATTACTTACAAAACTAATATTTACTCTTGAGTTGTGATTGAATAAGTACAGATTAAAATAATATTGTACGCATGTAGAACAAGTACAACAATTAATAGCAATTATCAGAGTGTACATTTAGTAGTTTAAACAAATAAAAACTGATTTAAACAAAAAAAAAAAACTGGTTTAAACCCCAAAAACCTGTTTTTTTTAAATAGTTCTTTTCCAACCCTGCTTCCAAGCAAGCCCTTCAACGTAATTGAAGACATGGCTGAATTGTCGAGACTAATTTTATCATTATAGTTTTATTTTACATACTCTAATAGGTTTTAAGAATGTTGCTGGAGTTTTTCAAATATTTTTCTGTTTGTTATTTCAGTCATATATGTGCCAGACAAAACAACTACGAAAGTGTATTTCTACTTCTGGCTCGAGGGGCAAATGTTGATTTACGCAACAAAGAAGGAGAACAAGCACTGGATTGTTGTCCGGACAAAACATGTGATTCTTATGTGGCTATTAATTTTAATGTTCAGCTCAGGAAGCTTATGGTGAGATCATTGGAGCGGACACAACGAATTTTGACAAAGTAAGTTCTTGTTTATAAGTTCATTAAATCACGCTGAAATAAGGGAAGTATGTGGAACACTTGAAGTATTAATTAAAAATAACTGTTATTTAAACCACTGACTGTCCGAAACTAAACCAACAAACCGAGCGACCGTGGCTCAGTGGTAGAACATTGACTTAACATTCGGAATGTTGTGGGTTCAATTCCAGCGACCGACCATCCTGACTGAGGTTTTTCCCCTCGGTCACACGAAGCAAATGCCGGTATGGTACCTTTAACTTAGACCCTGGTCGACACCTTCCCGCATCCTTTCCTCTCCCCTGTCCCGGCCTGAAGTCATAAATCAAATTTAGTTCACTAAACCAGGGTTTCTCAACGTGGGGGTCGTTGGTTGTTTGCAAGAGGAGGTGGAAAGATAAATTTAACTAGGGTTTTGTATCCAAAGTTGAATTTTTTCTGTACACCAAGCCTCTGTAGGCACAGATACTATTAATATTAGAGTGAAAAGTATGTGACTGGACCGGGAATCGAATTCGAGTCCTTTGGGTTACCGTCTCAATGCGCTACCAGTGCAGGGTTTTGCAGGTTAAAACTAATAAATTTCGAAGAAGATACTTTGTTTTTCTTGCTGTTTTTATAATTACTGAAGATAATGTAATTTGTTGAATAGTTTCGTGATAATATAATTAGGCTATTTATTATCAAATACAGCCAATCAGCTGTCATGTTTGGAAATGTGATGTGTTTGTGGGTCGCAAGCTCGAAGGTATGTTAAAAGAGGGTGAAAAACTTGGGAAATGCTACACTAAACCAACAATTCGGTCCATAGATGGTATATGATGAATTAATGGTTCTATCGGCAGAAATATTTCCTAGTTAAGATCTCGATTCCTTTTAAACTTAATCGTGGTTTCTATTTCTAGATATTTTACTGATGTGTTTTCTATAATACAGTAGAAACAAGCAATATATGTGATTTTTTCCCCTTAAAATCTTTGTTAAGCTTTTATTTGCCCACAACTTACTTTTAAAATTAACATAGGTTATATTTTAGTTTCACCAACATTCACTCACATACAATTCAAAATATTATCTCAAACGAAATGTTTCCTTAAATTGGTCCACAATTATATATAGGTTAACTTCATAAGCATAACTTTTAATTTACACAGCAGTCACTTTTTATTATATCCGTGTTCATGGTTAAACCCACTGAGGTTATGGTGTCTTTGTAGAACCCAGATGGGTATTTACGTCTCTTTTCGTCAAATATTTCCCTCTCTGTTTTCTTTATGTGTTTGTCCAAGACTACAGTAAATTCGTTGAAACGTTCGAAAAATATTAGTGAACAAAGAAGATTGTTGGGTTGTAAGTAAATATATGCTCTACTTAAGTTAATACTCTTTCTGGGGTGTATTCATCAATGAATTATTGTAGTGCTTCACATAACCGTATTTACGCGAATTTAAGGCGCCCTCGAATGTAATATGAAAAATGAAAATGGGTGGGTGGGGGACTGTACTACACTCATTTTTTAAAAAATAGTGAGGGGGAGGGGGTGATGGAAACTTTTTACGATATTTCTAGGAACTGAGTAGTAAATCTGCTTCTGTATGGAAATGGATTCCCTAATATTGTTGTTAAGCATCGAATTTAATATTGTTCAATGTTGGAAGTACACATTCTTGACAGAATCGTAACTAATGGCGATTGCAGTCATTGGCAAAACCCAATATATTCTACTTTAAACTGGGTGTTACTGACAGTGCAAAATGTAGGCCTGAACTTGCAAAACTCTAAGACGCACCCTGATTTTGAGGGAGAAAAAGTCAAATAAAAAGTGCGTCTTAAGAGTCGCGTAAATACGGTATAATCGGTTATCCATTTTTCGATTAACTAATCATCGGATTATCCCCCAGTTTTTTTTTTTTTTTTTTTTTTTTTTGTGGAATAAGAAATGGATCATATATTCTTGTTATTTGAAGAATTAGGATGGACCTTTAGAACAAAATTGCAGGTGCAAGAATGCAGAAAAAATGACAGACCTTTTTTCAGTTTTTTTTTATGGAAAAGCTATAGCTCACGATGTCCGTTCATCTCTGTCCAGAAATTAAATCTTAGAAATGCATGAGGTGTTCTTGAAAAGGTCTTGACTAAACTAGCTCAGGGCCGCCAGAACCGTCTTGATTGGTGCAGTAATCCAATATTGCCAACCTATTTAAAAAAATGGTTCAGATTGGTTCAGACCTAGCCGCGCTAAAGTTTGCGTAAACATTATTCGACACAATACGAAAAACACTAAGATCGCCTGCGTCTCCAAGCATCCCGCTTATTAATGATGCCAACTTACTTTTTTTTTTAATAAACCTTTTTATCTTTTTTATAATTGCTTCCATTGTTTTAGACATAGGAGCACTAACTTGGGATACATATTATTTGATACAATAGCAACATACTGTGCATGTTCCCGTATTCAGGAACTCCGTTTTCAGTGTTGCAGACTCATGCCCCAAAAATATATATCATGAACCATAACGTGTAGAGACGTGCCTGAGGTGTCGTTGGAAACGTCTTGACTAGCTCCGAGCCGCCGGAACAGTCTTAATTGGTGCAGTAATTCAGTGTTGTCAACCCATTAAAAATTATCAATTATTCAGATCCTTCCATTCAGTTAGACTTGGCTGCACCAAACTTAATATAAATATTATTCGACCCAATGGAAAAGTACTGTGAGTTTTCCTTTCCCTAGCTACTGTAGTTGTCAGTGTTGCCAGACTAATTTACAAGAATTAATGCTTGCGTTGGTAAAATCAAGCCTCCGTATCAAGGGACCGGAGCCTTGGCGATTGTTAGTAGAATCTCAGCTCCAACTAGTTTTAAAAGAGCCTAAAAGATGCGTTCCAGGTTTGTATAAGAGATATCACTTAAGTAATATGTAGAATAATCTGTGTCTTTCTACTATCATAGTAATTAGGATCAGCACCTTTCTTAAAAGCTTTGAGGCAATCATTCTTCATATTAAGGAATCCTACATATAATAGAACATGCCTAAGGTCTAATTCAACATGGTGTCTGCAGCATAGGTGTCCATTTTTCCCTGACCTCCCCTCCAGCTCTGATCTTCCCCTCCACCTCCACTCCACATCACCCTCCAGCTATGATCTGCCCCTCCACATCCACTCCACCTCCACTCCAGCTCTGATCTGCCCCTCCACTCCACATCACCCTCCAGCTATGCTCTGCCCCTCCACATCCACTCCACCTCCACTCCAGCTCTGATCTGGCCATCCACCTCCACTCCAGCTCTGATCTGGCCATCCACCTCCACTCCACATCACCCATCAGCATGGAGTTCGCCCTCCACCTCCACTCCAGCTCTGATCTGGCCATCCACCTCCACATCACATCACTCACCAACACCTCCACTCCACATCACCCTCCAGGTTGGAGGGTGATGGGGAATTATGTTGAGGGGTGACCTCCAGAGGTGGCCCCTCCGGAGGGATGGACACCTTTGGTCTGCAGGTCATGGAAGTCATGAAAAAGTCATGACATTAAGTCATTGATCATGAAAGTCATGGTATTGGGCTTCAGATCATAAATTCAGTCAGATAAACCTTGTAATTTTTACCTATTTTTAATGGTAAATTTGCCATTTTCCCAAATGTGCAGAAAAATATTCGCATACATTTGAAGCATGTTTTGAAAATATGAACTTTTAATGTTAAAGCAGGATGTGTTAAGAAATATAGTTACGTAGTAGCAGTAGTAGTAGTAGCAGTACTAGCTGGAGGAGGAGGTGAAGGAGATGGTGGTAAGTAAGTGTTATTGTTATTATTTAAAAAAATCGCTTGTGTAAGGTAGAGTGTTAGTTCTGATTTCATGTTCTCACATTTCGAACATTTAATTTAAAGTAGAGAGCGCTTAGCTTAAAATCTCTTTCTTGTTTTATAGTTCGTATGTATTTTTCCTGCGTTTTAGTGATGTATTCCGTACTTAGTATCTGTGTCATAATTAGAATACGTTTATTCTTTTTAGTGATATCTCCCGCGGAAAAGAACAGAATCCAATCCAGTGTGTAAACGCAGCTGACGACGAAGGTGTGCCAACGGACTTTGTATATGTTAGTGACAATTGTTTTACGAGCAACATCAGCGTTGATAGAACAATTACGTCTTTACAGGTATTATTAATACTATAGAATTAGTGTAAAATTCATGTGGTTTTAATCTAACAAGTGGTGCTTGCCAATTAACTAAGAATGAAGCTGTTCTATATGAAATAGTCGTTTTGGTGCTTGCGTAGAAAATACGTCAGCAAACGCTTACGAAGTTCATGTCTTGGAGTTTCAATGAAACTTTCAGGTCTAGAGGATGAATTGTTCAAATGCTGTTGTTTAGCACCGTGATTGGCTAAGAGTTTCTTTGTGAGGAAAGTATCCAAATGTTGAGGAAAAGTGGTACGCAGTGGGGGGGAAAGCCTGGTGAATAAGGTGGGTGAGGTAGACCCTTAAAGTTCAGTTTGTGTAGGATTATACGTAAAACATGACATTTCGCGCGGCCGTCAAGACCAATGAACTCTTTCCTTCGTGACTAAATAGTTTCTAATTCAATGTCGACTCGTTAATATTGGAACCCTGAAGTAAAACTTTCGTCGTCGAGAAGTGATTTTTAGCATGGATCCATGGCAGAACTCCAGATAATTGAAAAAGACGGTTGGGGAACTAAAAATCACTGTACTCGACAGCCTGTAAATTCACTGTATTTATTTTGTGTACAAAATGTATGGGTTTATTGTAAAGAAAAGTCTTCGAAAGATACACTACTCTAGCAATAGTTTCCAGGTTTCCAGGACATCAGGGTGTGGTTTCATGACTAAGACATCAAAAGTACGTGTGAAAAACTTATTATGCGTGCTAGAAACGTGTAAGGCAAGTGGGAAAGGAGGGCATAAGAAGTATTGAAATTGTAACGTCCCACCTGAGTACCCTAGAGATTATTCTATATAAAACTGCTTCGGCTATGGTGTGGGATTTGGTTATGCCGGAAGGTAAAGATTTAATTATCTGGAACAACACCCCAAACAAAATAAAACTACCTGTATATATGTATGTAGCGGAGACGTCCTACCTGAAGAGGTTCTCCATGTGTATAAAGGATAGTGTCAGCAAAGGAAAGAACAGCAGGAAACAAGTAACCTTGTATTAGTTAGCCCACCTACCTTGAGATGGGCTGTTTGGGCCAGAGCCCAAGAATAAATTGCATTACAATGCCCTCGGGGGCGTTCATTGCTTTCTACTGAGACAAAATACTTCCGAACATTCAAAGTTACAGATACAGAAGATATTCAAATAGATTATTGTAGCTAAAATTACACAGAATGTTTATTTAATATTATGAAATTAAAATATCTTTTATATTTAGTCTTTTTCGCTTGTAAATAGTTCTGGCGGTAAAGTACATTCGTATTCGTGTGCCAGGGGAAATGCCCACTGTATATGCACACATGTTAATTTGATCTCATTGTCCAGAATAAATATTTAGTTCAACACTTTTGAATATACTTGAGTTGCGTAAACCAGATACATCGAATAATATTCTGAATGTAAAATAGATAATGCTCGAATTTAACGATATTATTAAACAGTGTGCATACTGCAGTTCATATCATCATGAAGCCAGCAGTATGAAGAACAGTATAATTTACAAGATCCAAAATGTCAGTTTATATAATCAGTTACGTTGGTAATATAGGTGACAAAATATTTATACAATACAACGCGCATCACGCAGGTTGTGAGTGACATCAGAAGAAAGGTATTGAAACTTTACCGTACTTTTATGTAAATTATCCATAAATGTTTGAAATGGTAAGTGCTCCAATTAATTTGCGTGTCACTATATTTTCTCAAAGATTAACAGAAGATGCATGGAAGAGCTGTGGATTTATTTTCCAACCTAATATAAAAGTAAAGAATCATCATTAGGAAGCAAAAATTTGATATGACTCTTTCGAAATATTGGTACAGGTAGATGTTTGTTAACCTCACAACCACGTTAAGGTCTCTACCATCTGTGAGGGCCTCTTGTTTTTTAAAGTTGGTAGAGGGACGCAAGATCACTTGTACCTTACGATCTTGCGCCGGAGAACCAACTCACACAGCATTTGATCGACTGTGTGTTCACGGCTAACATTCACGGAAGTATTCTCTCTCTCTCTCTCTTTCTATCCTGTCTAAGTTAACAGATGCTTCACTAAACCTGACTTGGCAAACCCCTTGCTATTTCTGAGACCATTGTAGCGAGACGCTTGCCGGGTACTCTTTAGTAAACCATGTGTTAACTTACTGGGCTACCGCGAGAATTGTGTATGCGTAGACGCGTTCACCGACAAATGGATTCCCGAAAACTAACTTGGCAAACATCTTGCTATTTCTTAGGCGCTGATAGCGATAAGCTTGCCGGGTACTCTTCAGGAAGCCATTTGTTTCTTTGTGTCGGATGCGCTAGCTCGTATACTCACGTACGTCGTTCAATTTGAAGATATTTTCAAAATGTTAATAGAAGTAGTCATAGATTCAATGATAATAAAGTGTATTGGGGTATAAGAAAAAAAAAAAACATTGTTGTGCTTTGTTGCATCTGTTACTATGTGGCTTCTAAAATTACATTAGATGTCAGTTACATCGCACAACAATGAAATTTACCCGAATTTAAATATGTCCATTTTTACATTGCCGAATACGCTAAATACAAGTTGTAACATCGCGAAAAGTCAAGAGAAAATAACTAGTTTTGACGGTAACGGAAAGTGGGAATTTTTTGTACTTTGGTAACGAAATATATTGCGTTTAGTTTTGGGCGAAGAAGGGTTTTCACTCATAGAATCGAGTAAATAGGCACAGTCTATTTCGTATAACGGGATGCATGCGCAGTGAAGGTTTGTAAATCAGCGCGCCGGCGCTCTTTGCGTACCGTGGTTGCATTCAGCCACACTAAATGCAGTCGACGTCAATGTACGTTGAACAACGGGTTATGAAAGGCAACTAATGCTCGAATTGAGTTATGACGTCATGCCTGATCACATCTGGGTGATTATTTCTGAATACGGCCAGTGACTACAGCGGGACGTCATATGTTGTGCATCATCAACACAAAGAGGAAAAGTTAGTATCCTGGCTTGTGACTTGTCTAGTGACGTGTGGCGTGTAAAATGTAATATCGTATTAGCTTACCAGGAGATTACTTCTTGGGTAAGAGTTGCCAACCATAGGTTGTACATACTATTCGAATTTCAACAATACTTTGTTTCCTTTCCTGTATTATTATTAAGACGCAAAAACAAATAGACTTTGCTTCTCCATTTCTTTCCTTATATCAGTATCTTTGCCAAAAGTGAAAAGTTACTTTTCATGACTTTGGGGTGGCCAAGAGGTTAGCCAAGAGGGTGGCCAAGAGGCTTTCATGCTTTTTTTTTTGTATACAGTTCTTTCTATCTTCTATTCGTTTGTTTTTGTTCGTGACGGTATCCACAGTTGGAAGAGAGAAACTAAACGTCGAAGAGACTTCTTTTTTTAGGGCTTTTTTTTTCTCCTAGGTGTATCATCAGTACATAATACTTTGATTCATTGTACAACTTTGACACATTCATGAAAATAACTTTACGTTTGAGTATTACGAAGTTGGAGAAATGTTTTTGTGGTAACGTTAGGGTTATGTCCAAACATATGCAGATATCATCTTGATACAATCTTGAATTTACGCTTACAATTGAATCTGTTTTCAAGCACCATGTGTGTGAATACAAATTGAAAAATGTACCTAGCGGGTCTGGTACCTTTTCCGGCCATTACTCGCTAGCTTAGTAACTAATTTTCCTGTATATTTTTCAACTTATATTTCTGTATATCGTTGATATTATTCCACTTATAAGAAACACGTAGGCACATTCATTTTGCAATAATTAGAATAAATAACGTTTTTTAAATAGTTCCACGTTTTGACCCTGATAATGTACTGTTTGCTTTGTGTGTCTGGCTGGTATACGATCCAGACGCATTTAGTCCAGACCCGTTCACCAGCCTTACGACTGTTAATTAGGTAGACAGATTCTCGGCTTTGTTTATGGCAAGGTGTCCTCTTCTTTTTAAATATTGGTCATCTCGTCACCGTGTTTTGAAATGTACTTGGAAGCCAAAGCAAACTTTGTCTAACAAGATATTGTTATTGCATTTCAGTCGTGCATATGTGAAGATAGTTGCTCGACACCTAACTGTTTATGTGGAAACATAAGCTTACGTTGTTGGTATGATGAGGAAGGAAAATTGCTTCCAGAATTTAATTTTAATGGTAAGTAATTTTTATCTTTTCTTATTATCATTTCAATGTTTTTATTTTTTTCTGTTTTTGTAACAGCTTCTTTTTTTACATTTAGATAAATTAAACATAGTTAAAAGAGCCTATCGGACTATCCCCATATGTCTTTTCTGACGTAGACTAGTAGAGATAGTTTTTTTTTAAAGTTTTGAAAGTGAAGATTTATGATACAGTAAGGTGGGGTGACTTTTGGTTGTGAAAAATTTCTTTTTGCTGCTGAAAATTAACGACTGAATAAATATATATATATATATTTGTGGCTACTATAGTTTTAAAGTGTGTAGATTACTATCATATTGTTTATTTTTTTGGTGTCATAGTTTGTTATATGATTTCTAGAGGAGGACAAAGAGTCGCCCAAAGTCACCTCCTGAAATGTTGTGACTGGGTAGCCATGTGTTTTGAATGTTGTACCAAAGGCATAGTGTGGGAAAAATAAGTTTGGGGCATCTAATAAAATCCCACAGTTCGTAGTATTTTCTATATTAAACATATAATGATAAAGAATGACAAAGATTACAGAAAAAACATAGATCTGTTAAACAAATATGAAGAGGTGTTTTGGATCAACTTAAAAAAAAAATGTCAACATTTCTTTCGCTAGAAAACCTGAGAGTCTTGTATTTAAGTAACCCTATAACACAAAATACTTCAATTTACGGACAGATCTCAAAATTATTCTTGAACATTTCAAAGTAAAAAGAAGAAACTTACATAAGGTAAATTAGAACAATAACAATGTGGGACTTAAAAACTGAGAGAATGTGAAGTAATGTTTTTAGTTTCTGCACGTTTGAGAAGTCTCTGTTTAAATACTGTACTGTACTTTTAATACAATATAACTGTACTGTTGTTTTTGTATAACACTGCACGCTGTACTGTAAATTTTGTTATTCTTGGGAGTTGAATTGTATAACACTACACTCAGCTGTACTATATACACAGTACACTCGCACATTTTAATCTGTATCAATTGAATAATGTACTGATTGCCAAGCGTCACTGGAAAAAGAATAGTACCTAATTGAAAATTAAAACCTCAAACTCTGAGAAGAGTGGATACATATATATGGGTCCATGGCCAAATACATGAGCAAAAATAGCCTCACAGGACAAAATAGGGAGGGAATACCGGCAAACGGCAGGAACAAAATCAGTCAACGCTTGTACACTTATAGAACTATAAAAAGGAAGAGGGAAAAACTCCTTTTTTACATATACAAAGTGTGAGAGAATCCAGCAGGCTGGTGTGAACAGGAAGGACCGGGCTCCGGGTCTCGCATTACAATGAAACAAACTTGGAAACCTTGCTTCATTCTGAAGAGAATGACGTATGAACCATGAAATTCGGATGAATAGTACCCTGTCGAGAAATTTAAATTGCTCTAGGTATAAGACGGGTTGACGTAGAAGGCTGTAATTGTCGTCATAGTTCCATCACCTTGGTATCTGCAACATACAAAAAAAAAAAAAAAAAAAAACCTATAAGTAACCACTTCTAAATAACATTATTTAGCTCGTTTTAAATCTCGTGCTCCAACATATTACAAGAGTTACTAAGTATGTGAAATTAGACTATCAAAACAAATCACAGACTATTTTTTTTCTATATAACTTTCCCACAGCTGTCTCCTTTCCGCATCATTTTTCCTAACATATTCCGGCCTAAACCATAGTTGTCTAAAGGCAATAAATAAATTCAAAAATCCAACTGCTGCATAGATCACTGTAACACTTTCTATGGCACCTACAGCTACATTTCTTATGGCGTGAACCTTCAACGAGTATTACAGATCCTTGTGTCCTGTACAATAGGAGGTTGAATGTGCACATTATAAATTTCGACCAGTTATTTCCGAGCAACTTGGTATCTGATCTCGACTCTGACTTCCTGTCCAAAGACAAACGAAAAGCTCACCTCATACCAACGTGGAAAGAAAGTTATGTGTATTACTTAATTCGAGACAAATCAATTGTTGTGTCTGTGTTTGTCTTAAAATTCACTCTGTTTGTCTTTTCGGTTTTTTTTTTTTTTTTTTTTTTCAGATCCTCCAATGATATTTGAATGCAATCAAGCCTGTAAATGCAATAAAGTCACCTGTAACAATCGTGTTGTTCAGCATGGAGTTGTAGCCAGAGTTCAGCTATTTAGGACTGAGTCGAAAGGATGGGGTGTCAGAACTTTACGTGATATTCCAAAAGGAAGTTACGTTTGCGAGTAAGTACTTTTTTCTCTTACAGGGAAAGTAAGTGTAATAGTTTTGAGATGTGTTAAATATATCGTGAAGACATCTTCTGTAGGTAAACCGATGTCGTTTGGGGCTACCTTAACCTTACGTATTTTCAGTAGATGGATTTCAAGTTACCACACGTAGAGGGAGAGAGAGAGGAGATAATTCTATCTTCTAGCGGATATACACGTAAGGACTGTAAACAGTCTCCTGTTGGGTGACTTCAGATTGCTCCAATATTAGGCAGAGCTTTTTAACAGAAATATGTACTGTACGAAATAGTGAAGGAAAAGAAATGGAAGCTTTTGAAATGTGGATGGGAGAAGAATAAAGAGAAACTGGTTAGGACATCGGCTGCTCAGAGATTGCATACTAAGGGATGCATTTGGGAGAAAGAGAAGAAGAAGACAAGTACAATTTCTTGACAATATTAAGGAAGATAAATCGCATGTTGAGATCGTAAAATCGGGATGAATGGAGAAGGGTTAGCTTGCCTTGAAGAACCTGTCGCTTTCGGCTAAGCACTGATGATATACATTCTGTCAAGAAAGTACCGGGAATTGGTCAATAAAACACAAAATTTGCATTATTCATCCAAATTTATTGTATCGCCTTCAAAGTAGGCCCCTTCCGAAATAATACACTTATACCAACGAATAATCCAAAACATTTTTAAAATTCATTTTCCGGAATCGACCTCAGTACTCGCCGCGAATTCTCTTTGATGTCTGCTATCGACTGAAAACGGGTGCCTCGAAGTGGTAATTTGAGTTTTGGAAAGAGAAAAGCGTCGGCCGGAGCCAGATCAGGGGAATACGGTGGTGGTTCGATAAGATTTATTGTGTTTTTGGCCAGAAATTCGTTCACAATGATAGCCTTGTGAGATGGTGCGTTATCGTGGTGCACAATCCATGAGTTTTCTTTCCACAAATCTGGTCTTTTTCGACGAATTTGCTCTCTCAAACGCCGCATAACGCTCAGATAATATTCTTTATTTACTGTCTCACCTTCTGGCAAGAATTCCGAGTGCACAACACCGCGATAATCGAGAAAACTGTCAACATCACCTTAACTTTTGATCGACTTTGACGTGCTTTTTTCGGTTCGGCTCAGTTGGAAGGCGCCTTTCCGAAGCTTGTTGACTGGTTTGCATGTCAAACTCGTAAACCCATGTCTCATCACCAGGTACAGTGCGTTTTATGAATGTGGGGTCTGAATTGACTCGTTCTAGCATGTCTTCAGCGACCCTAACACGATTGAGTTTTTGCAGAAAATTCAGGTCTTTCGGCACTACTCGAGCGGCAACGCGTTTCATTCCCAAACAATCGTTTAAAATGGTACGAATTTATTCGTGAGACACACAGATTTCAGCGGCTATCTCTCTCAAACTTAAACGACGATTTTCAGTCACCATTTCCTTTACTTTAGCGAGTTAAGTTCAGTTGAAGACGTTGATGGTCGACCTGAGCGAGGCAAATCTTCCACCACATCACGACCCCTTTGAATGCACTGTACCACTCATACGCACGTGTTTTTGATAAAGTCGACTCACCGTAAGCCTTATGTAACATTTTCAGCGCTTCGGCACACGAAATTCCATTTGCAATGCAAAATTTAAGACAGATTCTTTGTTCGATATTTTTATCCATTGTAAACATCGCACATACACACTTGAAATGAACTGACAAATGGAGCACTGTAAACAAACTAAATGACAGATGGCGCTCAAACTCCGCGTGAGCATAGAGGGCAGTTGTGCTAACGTAGCGACAAGAAGAATTTCAACACTGCCTTTAAGTGGACTTGGTAAATGTACAATTCCCGGTACTTTCTTGACAGAATGTATATGTGTACATGAGATAATGAATTAAGATACTCAGGAACTCTTGGTATGTCTCATGGCTTCACTTCGCATAGATCTTCTAATTCCATTGCACATCTGGATATTTAAACATTTACAGTATACAAACTGAAAGTACAAGATTATTTACATTTACACTTATATAAACATGTAAAATTGTTTTCATAAGATTTCCTCTTGTGGCTCAGGCGGTAGCGCGTCTTGACTACAAATCGGGCGGCCTGGGTTCAAATCCCAGCCAGGAAACTGGAGATTTTTCTCGCAGTTTTGAATTTTATTTGTGGCCTTTAGGCATCTAAGGCTCAGGCCGTTTTCTCGCAGTGTTCCCACGCCTGGCACTCTGAGGTGCACTCAGCCTCGTATCAAATTGAGTACCAGAGTGTGCTTGGTACTCCTGGGTACCTTGGAAAGGTAAAAGCGGCTACCTCCACATCCCCAACGGCGCGTGCCTATCGCACAGGGATAGCTTTACCTTTTTTATGTTCATTTTGAATAATTTCCGAATTTAAGCTCAAAATGTAACACAATTTCTATATATATATAGAGAGAGAATTGGCAGTGTCGTGGTAGTGTAATGGATAGTATACCTGTCCAGTAACTGGGAGAGGCGGTTTCGTTTCTCGGTCACGGCGACTGTCAATTCAATTTTTCTGTTAATTTCAGTAGCACAAATTTTGCCGGCAATTTTTGGGTTGATTTTATAAAATAAATATATTTCAAACTTAAAAAATTATTTTAAAAAATCTCAATCTTGATTGCTCGTCTGCTAAATTTCTGTTCCACGTTTTAGTGATGATTTTTTTTTTTTTTTAAGTCATGGAAAAGTGAAACTTACTAAAGTCAATCCGGTAGACACCATGCAAAATGTGCATTTCACACATAACATTTTCCTTTATTTCCTACCGTTAGTAGTAACTTCTTTACCACATACTGCAAACACATTTTCTTTCATATATTATCTAATGTAAAGCAAAGTTTTTTTTTTTTTTTTTTTTTTTTTTAAAAAAAAAGAAAATAAATCAATTTTCGAAGTTCCTATTTTCTCAATATTCACTTACAGATTACAATACAAAACAAGAACTTGAAGCATCTCTTATTAAATCTTAAATCCTCATTTGTTGGATCACAGCAAGAATTAAATCTGTTTTTAACGCAGACAGTGTACTACCTCACACAATTATCAGGTTCGCGATACGTGGCTAGACATAAACTCTGCTAGACGCCCAACGAAAAGCAAGAATTGAACTGAATTTTATTTAAGGTCTTTAGGCAGCTATGGCTCACGCCAAACAAAACAAGAAAAACAGTTAAGACTGAAAGAAAGTTGAAAACTAATGCACATTTCTCGTATTAATGGTAAAAGTTCATGAATAAAAGGATTTTTTTTTTTCCTTCCTGAAACGTTCCATTAAGTTCTTAACTCATTTTAGCCGTTTTTAGGACGGATGGGATTGGCATATTTGATTATGAAATGACTGAAAGAAAAAGATGTGTTACAATAGTGATGCATGCTAGCAAGTAAGGAATAAAATAGAGAATCCGTGCCCCAGTTACGATTTCTTAGCATAAAATTAACGAGAATCCCAAGTGTAAAATTCTTCCCGAAAATAAGTACAGGATTTGTGTGCGGTTTTGGTAAAATGGGGTTCTATTTTGTTTTACTTTACATTTATGCGTTTGCATAAAATGTACAATTTCACATTTATTTCCGTTGTGGCATTCTGTTTTGATATAGCCTGTGTAAAGCAAGTAATAGGACTCATTACATTAGGGATGGGTAAAAATATCAAGTAGCAGCTACTTGTTCCCAGGATCTGATTTACAGAGCGTAGCACAACGTTAAAAATCCACATTAATATAGTAAGGTACTTAATAGATATTTTCTGCTCAAGCAACGATCTCCAACAAGAGATGGCAGCACTATCTCCGTGTATGTCTAATATATTTTCATCATTGCACAAAATTTTAATGCTGCTGCTACAGATTCAAGCCTAGAGAATTCTAACTTTCAGGGAAGAAAGTTTATAACCAATTCAAGAGTTCGATCAATACCAATTTTTTTATTTTCGTTTTCCTTTATTGTTGAAATCGCTTGATTGTTGTTGTGAATATCAAAACCTATAATAATGCAGCTCTTTCAACAATGAACAATAAAGAAAATTAAAAATCGCCATTGATCGAACTCTTGAATTGGTTATGAAGTTTCTGCCCTGAAAGTTTGAACTCTCTAGGCTTGAATTTGTAGGAGCAACATTGAAATGTCATTCAGCGATAAAAATACACTAGACATATACGGAAATAGTGCTGCCACATTTTGTTGGAGATGGTTGCTTTACATTAACCTTAATGCTTTGCATTATTTTGTTAGAAAACTGATTCTTGTGTGAAAAAATACTTTGACAAATAAAACAAAATCATAATTCGTTCCAGGTATATTGGAGAGATCATTTCAGACTGTGAAGCAGATCATCGCGAAGATGACTCGTACTTGTTTGATCTAGATAATAGAGTAAGTAGCATATTGTGTGCGAGGTAAATCAGCTTTATTTTCCTTCTTTCTTTATATATATTATTTGCATTGTTGATTAAAGTTCACTCGGTCAGGCTATGGGATGTTTACCTTTTTTTTAAGAGAAGATAAGGTATAGTTTATACAATCCATCTCGCCCTTTCCCCCTTCCACTACCACAGCATGAATCCTTGTACCGCTCGCTTCCGATAAATTTTCAAGGCGTGCGAGAGCGCCTGTCTTCCCACCGTCGCCAGATTTCTTTTTGATCGTGTTCAGATGTATAAATTGTAGTAAGCATTGTTATTTCTTAGCAAGAAATAAATCTTATTGCAGTAATTTATAATTAGGCCTATATGTCACCGTACTCAAACGTCAATTTAAAAAGGCGGAATACAGGAGTAATTTGGCAACATAGCAACGTCAGGGGCAAGGAAGTGGGGTTAGAATAAGGTTGTCAACACGGGTTTAACCAAAACACCTCAGGGCACAAATGAATTCTGTGGTAGTGGTATTCGGGGGGGGGGGGGGATAGCGATGGCATGGCAGAAACTGTAACTATTGCTTTTCTATTAAAAATACAACTGTTGTATGAAACTGTACTTGATCTGTAGCTGATTAGATATTTTCTGCATTACTTTTTCCTATGCTACTGACAACCCCAAGGGCTAGAAGTGAACGCTCTAACCGTTAATCCACCGCGGCCCCTCATAAGAAGCTTCTTTTCCTCGTAAGAAACTTCTCTTCCTTATATATAAACCGCTCTCTGAGAATACTTAGGGTAGAAGGGGTCTTTAAATGAATATCAGGCCCCAAGAAGTTCAGTTCTTTTGTAGTTTCGGATGTTTACCCTGTACTAAGATCAGGCCTTATTATAAAGGACATTTCATAGAATTTCGGTTGGTTGTTTTTGCAGTGCCCCAGTGAGGGACGATGACTTGCTTCCCAGGGTAATTACAAATACGTTGGGATACCATGCAAGAGTATATTATGGGGATAAAAAATACAAATAAGACTAACATCATTTATTTCATCATTTTATTTTATAGGGGTTATACAACCTCCGATATCAGATAATAAATCTGATCCAAGTACATTCTCCCTCTCAGAAATTCCGCTCCGTACCTACCATCAGCTTTCCTTCACATGACTTAACTACGTTATATACAAATTACAATAGATAGGTCATACATCAAAAACACATCTTTATTTTACAATTTTAGTTTATCATTTCTTCATATTTCATTTTAGATAGTCTGTAAGTGTGAACATTAATAAAATGTTTGGTGCTGCCATCTGCTAATCATTTTCTCAACTTCTACTACACAACAAGACAGAAAGTAAAATAATTGCCAACAAAGTACAAAACAAATACACACACAGGTTGCATATTTCGGTTTTACTACATTAATATTGCTTAGACCGAGTTTTAATTATATGCAGGTATGGTTAGATGTTTTTTGACATAATATTCAATCGTATTTTGATTCTTTTGGCCTTTTATTTGTATAAAACATCATTTTGGTGTGTGTTGTTTGAGCCCTTGGAAATGTAAAATGGTTAATTTTGCTTTTGACTATAACAGACGGTGTTAATTCCGACATACTCCAACGTAGTTACGGTATACAATTCCTTTGTGTCTTTACTTGCACCGAATTACACGCTACATGTTAAGAGACAGGGCGAAAGAAGTTCATACGTATTGCAAAACAGTCTTTCAACTTGCGCTCATGGCTCATTATTTGAGCCTGATATTTATTTATATTTTAATAGGAGCGTTTGCAGTAGAAACGGAGCGTTTTGTCCTTGCTGGACTAGAACTAACAAAGTTTTTTTTTTCTGCGCATTTTCATTTAATAAATTCTGGATATTCCTGTATATATTGGGGGCAAAGAGACAAATGTCACAAGTATGATGATTTTGAGTATTTTGTAGAGAGTGAGTGAGGGAGAGAGGGAGGGGTCATTGAGGCAGATCCTCGTGTATTAATATTTCTATTATTACGATGTTATTTTCTTTTAAAATGTTAATTATGAGCTGACTATTAAATCAGTATTTATTTATTGTCATTTGAAACCTTAAAATATTACTTAAAGAAATTATCAGAAAAGGTGCACAATAGATGGCAGCACCGAAATACCCATTTGTGCGAAGTGAGGAACTATTGTTTTTTATTATAAATTTAATTTGTTTTTGTTATAATTTCAATCTATTATTTATATAAACATAAGCTGCAAAAGTATTTCCATATTATGTAAGTATTTGTGAAGATATTGTAAACTTAGTGAGCTCGTTCACTATACGTTGTATTGCTAGGCTGCATAAGAACTAGGATGAGGTTTTTAGCTATTTGGATTCTCATATTGTAATTATTTTACGATATGTAAAGTGCTGCTGGAGTAGTAATTGGCTCCTTGCAGAGGAAATAAAATTGTTTTCTCCCGTGACTAAGAATTCTTCGTTTTAATTCATGATATTCTACACTTATCTGATAGGTATGCCCTTGCATATCCGTAGCACACCCGACTTCTTCGAACGGTGAAGCTGGGGCACGTTATGCAAGTCTTCAGGTTCGACGCCCAAATGATTCCTCACCAGCGAAAAACAAATGCTAAAGAATCTACGTTTTAGGAGCATGTCAGGACCACAACTCCTCCAAAGAAGTTTGCGGTATCAGGAGTGTCCCATCATCCTCTTTAATATTTCAGAACTATTACGAGAGAAACATGTGCCAATATTCTGGAAATAGGCAAAATTAAATCCGTGATTATTATAGTTTGGTATTTACCGTGGAAAAGAGGCCATGTCACAAACTTGGCTACCTGAATCGAGATGCATTTATTGATTTTAGGCGGAAGCTTGGGATAAGGTGTGGGAGAGGACGTGGCAAGGGAGGTGCATAGCATCCTGGCATTAGCCTGGTGTGTCGGAGGAGAAATCCTGGGTAAACCTTAGGATGATCGGCCGCTGGCTTCGAATCCAGGACTTTCCGATATAAAGCCAACACTGTACCTTAAGAGCCAGTGCTATTGATTCGGCAGTATTTCAACCATCCAATGGAAAATATAAAAAAATAGAGGAAAATTTAAACGGTGTATACCCCTTTACAGTGAGTTGGGTGCATAACTAAAGCAAAAGAAAATAGATATTTGTTGTTTCGGAAATAAAGAGAATGATTTTGTGTTAATGTCCCTTAGGATGAAAAATACCTTAAAATAGTTTTTACGATATTGATAAGAAGACTGCTGATGAGCTTTTTATATATCAGAAATTCACGTCATATCAGCAACCTATGAAAGTAAGCATGGATACTGTATATTACCTGTGAAACAAGGGCAGCAACATTTCGGAACTTGCAAAGTGTAGTGCTGTTTGTACCAGCTATTTATACTTCTTTTCATCCGTTACTGAGAAGAAATAAGAGCGAAGAGAGAATAGGGATGTATTTAACGAACCTTCGTTAAGAATTTAACGATTCGTTAAGTAACTAGGAGTTTTAAGCTTTATTAATTCGCTAACCAGCTCTTCGTTAAATTCTTAACGAAGATTGGTAAAACCCACTATCGAACTGAAAAAAAAATTATTAAGTACTAGATGTTGTAGTCCTATGAAATATAGTCGTTGAATACAAATTCTGTAAAACTTCAACTAATTCCTCATTAAACTGTTATTGTCTTATTTACAGTGGTACTCTTTTTTCCGTATATCCTTTGTGCAACCATTGTCGACTATATTCCAATGCTTCATTTCGCTTCTTATGGTGTGCAACTACGTATCTAAAATATATCAAGTTTTCATGAGAAGGAAAAACATTCGCACACCTACTGAGACACGAGTAAGCACGTTGAAAATGGAATAGCGTGACCGCTGTTGTACCCCCCCCCCCCAAATAGTGATTCCTGAGATTTGTGGGTGCACACGATGACGACAACAGATTATTATTTTATTATGGAGATGGTGCCGCCGGCAGGTCTATCACCCGGAGGTGCATGGACAAGGTGAACTGATGGGGTTTGACATTGCTTTGCATCGGATAATGATAACACCACCTTAAGGACGTAAGTGTAAAGTCCGAAGCACTTGGGTTTCCTTCGGGAACTGAACTCGAAACCTCTTGATTACAAGGCTATAAGCTTGCCACTCACTCAGAGGTAACATGGATAGGATTTGTGTTATTTTTCCAATGGCGTAGTATTTAATTATTTTCTAGTCAATATTACCAGTATATGTATAGTTTCATCACATATACGTACGAGTAAATAACTCCAATTATTTATCATTTCTACAAGGCGAAAAAAAAATATTCCTGTTAAATGAAGGTTTTGGTATGTACCTACTTTCCACTGGGGCTTCATCTCATGACTTACCCTTACTACTAAAATCTTCGTTAGTGTGTAACAAGTTCAGTGTTAATTAACAATTCTGTGTGTTTTTATAGGATGGTGAAACTTACTGTATCGACGCTAGACGCTATGGAAATATTGCCCGCTTTATAAACCACATGTGTGTTCCCAATTTGCTGCCAGTGAAAGTGTTCATTGACCACCAAGATCTCCACTTCCCAAGGATAGCTTTCTTTGCTAATAGAGACATTGGGGCTGAGGAAGAGCTTGGGTAAGTTAGTAGTGTGTTTCTTTCTCTTTTCTCGCTAGTGTTTTGCTAGTTTCCTGTGGTTTAGGTAACGAAATTAAATAATCATCTTTCTACATAAACATCGTTTTGAGTGCGGTTATGTCAATTTTCAATATTTATTTCAAATTTCTGTTTGGAAAACTTAAGATGCTTTAAAAATTATATTGGAAATAAATAAATTATTACACGTTCATTATTTGCACTTGTTCGTTAAGGTTGGTGTAAACAACGATCTCTAAAGCTTGAAGGCGGCTCTACCTCCGTATGTATTATTTTTGTTCTTGGTTGTGAATATCCAAAGCTATTTAAACATTGAAAAAAATCGGCTTGGATTGAACTCTAGAAATGATGATAAACTGAGTCATTCCATTGTAAGTGGTCCAGCACTGGCCGCTCAACTATTCTCAATTTTTTTAATGTTTGGTGTGCAAGTACCCTTAGATAATGGTAGTTTAAAAAATCATCCCCCCCCCCCCCCCCATTTCCTTCGATCGACTATGGCGGCGATATTTGTGTCTCAGATTCTCAGTATGCAGATATTTACGGCAACCTCAGTTTTTCAGCCCAGGTAAGTCGTACCTTGGATTAAAAACTGTTGGACTCAGCATGCTATAGGTTGTAAGTAGTAACATGCCTCCCGTGCTACTCAATGTTGTAACTTTAATGTGGGTTCCAAAATTCTGTTGAGCATTGGACAAATTTACCTTTTTAAAATCACTTTCTATATAGAAGTGATCTTTTTCTGTGGCTTGGAAATCCCTTTTCGGGTGCACAGTATACTATAGTCAATGCCTACAAAATTGTAAGCCTGAGACTTATTTCCATTCTATACTATGGAGGCTTAAACATATGATTTTGTAATATTATACCAAAGTTTGGAGTTGAAAATTGTGGTGGGTGTCACGACCACCCCCTGCGGTGCCCGGACGTAATGCCCCCTCTGGTCGAAGACGTGGAATTTCTAATCAAAACCAAAGGCCAAAAAGGTTACACATCAACGAGAGGGAGAGACATAGGTTCTAACCGAGTCGTCCGAACACCGAAGGAATGATACGTGTGGGACAGGAGTCACAGAGAACCCCCACAATTCAATACTACTATGGGTCATCCAGCACCCCTCTTTCACACTCTTTTAATAATCAGCCTTTCAATTATTTTCTGGTTTATCGACGAGTCAGTTCACACGCACGCAAACACACACACACACATTCAGAATCGGATAAAAGTGAAATTCTAGTTACCCTTTCTTCTAATCTAATCGGAAGTCTTGAGAAATGAAAAAATTGAGTCAAATATATGCTCTTTATAAATATGATATCAGGATTCAAAACAAAACAGAACTAATTCCAATACAAAATTTAACAACTGATTTAACACCCAAAATTGACCAATTATCGATACAAATTCTATTAGTACAATCGAGTCAATGGAGTCAAGTCACTTCTCACACATCTCAAAATATCAATTAGCCAGTATTTCACGCAAATACAATCAAAAACGTCGGACCTTACAACACGTGACAGATCGATTTATATTTAGTGACAAAGTTACACTTGAGCAAACCCCCAGTTCACACACAATTTATAAATAATTGAATTACCCTAGGAACAATTTTGACACAGACTTTAATCTCTTTCCTTCCGCGCTACTGAGTTGATTCTCTTACATTACGCAAAGAATGAAAGAGGCTCAAAGAAAAACCTCGATAGGCGATCACCCCGGTTTTAATAATTATCGCCGACATCACAATTATAATGGGCAACGCAAATAAGTTACTATCTATTTAACTAACCATAGAAATGCCGTGATGGTCCAATCTGAATAGTTATAATCGCAAACCGTAAACCTTGTAGAAAATCGGAAATAGTTAATTTCTCTAAGTTCGTCCGGACGAAACAAAAGATTCAATATATAACAAGTAATTCCGAAAACTAATTTAATAGAATTCAATCGCGATATCTTCGCTATCGTAATTAATGCAGAAGCATTCGCAAGGATGACTTCACAAGATACTAATTCAAAAGCAAGCTTACCCCTTACAAAATGTCTGCCGATCCATACCTTCACAGTTCCACGTGGTCGAAGAAAAACGAAGTTCTTGTCGATCGAAAATAATAGCAGAAAAGCCTCAAAATAATTCTTCATATGACAACTGTTGCTCGAAAATCCATTCAATAATTTCGTCAATATTATTGCTCCCTCAATATCAAGTATCGGAACGCGTCTTATAAAAATTTCTGAATTCTGAACAAACTACTATACATTCGCCCAGTTAGGCACACCTTCGCCCCGTTCGATGTCCAGATCCATTATAAGGATCGTTTCAAACATGGCGTGACCAACTGACATATATTTCACCAAAACTCCAGCAGATTCGTTGAGAACAGCAATATTTTACCTCTTGCTTTTGTTGACCTCCAAATGGGAAAAAAAATTTACAAAGTGTATAACCGAAAAAACAATCAAGGTTATTACATGGGGGACCATTTAGGAATATGAAATTTTCACAGATACTAATCCTGTAGGGTAGTGTTATGCTGCAAAAATGTGGACTTTGAGATTCCACTACTAACAGAGCTACAGCAGCTTTATATCTGGGAAAATGCTCTTTTTATTCCAACACTCTGAGAAGAGAAGAGATTAAAGTTGAGCGTATTTTCGAAATTCTGTATATATAGTTTGCGACATGGCCGCTCCCAGCACCAATCCTATGTCAGTCTCCTTTCCTATTATGTGAACACGCCTTCTGTGAATTATTGTCGCATTCTTATTGTATTTGTACACCTGTCCTGGAATTGTGAAACGTAAGTACTTTTCTCTAGCTTATTTTATCGTCTTACGTATATTTTGACATGTTATATGGCGTGTGTTCTCTTCTCAGGATGCTGGAATCAAACTTGCTTTTCTCACATATAAAGTAACTGGTAACTCTGTTAGTAGTGGAATCTCAGAGTCCAGATTTTTGCAGCTACCATGCAGGACTAGTATCTGTGAAAATTTCAGATTGCTACTAGGTTCCCCACCAGAGATTTTCAACTCCAAACTTTAGTATAATATTTGAAAATCATATGTTTAAACCTCCATAGTATAGAAATTCTCAGACTTAAAATTTTGTGGGCATTGACTACAGTACTCTGTGTGCCCCCAAAGATTTTCAAGCCACAGAAAAAATCACTTCTATATAGAAACTGATCTTAAAAATGTAGTTTTGTCCAATGTCCAACAACATTTTGGAATCCACATTAGAGTTACAACATAAAGTAATACGGGAGCTATGTTACAACTTACAACTAACCTGTAGTGTGCTGAGTCCAGTAGTTTGTAATCCAAGAAGGTACGACTTACCTGGGCTGAGAAACTGTGCCTGCATACTGACAATTTGGTGCATACCATGACACAAATATGGCCACATAACCGATTGAAGTGAAGTAGAGAAAAAACACTTGTAGTTTTTTTAAACTACTAATACACAGAAAAAAAATGTAAAAAATTAAAATGGTCGAGGAACCAACTTAACGAATACTGAACCACTTAAATGGAATTACCAAGCTTTCTTCTTAATTGCATTTGATTTATCTAAGGCATTAGGCATTTGATTTATCTAATTTTTCAGACATCTAAGGCTCAGGGCCGTTCTAAGCTTGAATGTTTAGGAGTAGCACTGCAATTTTGTGCTGCGAAAACAAAATACATTAGAGATATACAGGATGCAGTGCTGTCATCTAGCTTTGGAGAACATTGCTTTGCACTAATCTTAATAGTATTGAAAATTATAAACTTACGAGTTAGATGCCATGTGTCTTTAATGCTAATGACGGTGAATCTTCCTTGTTAATGTGCGATTTCTTTTATTTTATGGAAGGTTCTTTCAGTGTAACATGTTTCATCTTCAATATACATGTTTCTAACGCAAAACTGACAAGTTTCAGGCAGTCACACCAAATGACTAGGAAGATCGCTACTTCCCTTTTTTTTTTTCAACGGATAGAGAAATGAAATTAGGTAGTAGAGACGGGCTGTAACCTTAATGAGCTCTAAAACCACAACAACTTAAAAAAACAAAACCTTTTTCGTCTTTGTGTATTTCAGTTATGTATTGAAAAGCTTCAGAGTATTGTTAAATTCGTCTCTGCTACTACGACATATCTGTAAAATCGTTTCCAAGTCTCATGCATATTGTTCCCTCGCAGTATACTTTATGTGATTATTTAATACTATACATTACTGGGAGCCCAGTTCGGTACGTGTTTACGCATATCAAAGAAAGATTTTATAAACATATGTCGAAAATGCGTAATTACAGGTAAAGGCTTTCTTTATTTTCTTAATTGGTGGTAAGTTGGAAGTGCTGTTGTTGTCGACCGGTACACAGCTGGCAGACAACAGTCCAAACCCTTGTAGCAATTATCATAAATAACAGTGATAAATAGACTTAAGCCGAACAGAGTCCATGGAAACAAGGCATTTGCTGAAGAATACAGCTTAGACGAAGGTTTACGTGCTTGGTTACTGCAAAATATAAATTCATACATTGGAAATTCTTTCTGTGCTGTAAAACTAAGGCATAAACTTTGCATCCTTAGGTCATATTGTGATTTGCTGCTAAGAGCTTTTTTTTTTTTTTCCAATTATTTGTCTTGGTAGATAACGTCATTTGTCTAAGAGACATTACACAGGTCTAATTTTATATCTTCATGTCAGGGGTTTGGAAAATTTCAGGTGCTATTTACTAATTCGATAATGCTGAGGAGTTCGAAAATGTCATCCGTTTCTCTCCAGCACGTAAGGTTTCTTCACAGTTATCATCAAGGCTGAATCCAAGGAGGTTTTCCCGCCTTTTTTGTTTTACGTCAATTATTCAAATTTGAGTGTAGTTAAAATAGAAAATAACTTCCACAAACTATAGTTTATTACGTACGTGAATAGTGAATATCATTAATTTGAATGAAAAGTTAACTGAAAGTTTAAAACACTTTTTGGACATGGGACTGTCCCAAAAGTGTATTGACTTAGTTTTAAAGTTTCTAAAAGGTTAAAGATATTTATTATCGAAGGACGTAACAAACTATAGTTTGTGGAAGTTATTTTCTGTTTAACTGCATTCAAATTTGAATAATTGACGTAAAACAAAAAAGGCGGGAAAACCTTTTTGGATTCAGCCTTAAATAGAGCATAAGGCTACTTTCAGTTCTTATAAGTAACTTGGTTGGCAGAGCCTCAAGAAGTGCCATAACAATAGTCATAGGTATTGTCATCATCATCATCATCATTTTTTCTATCTGTTCTTCCCTGGATATTATGACAATACGGCCTTGTATGGATCTTGAATAAAGAAAAACACAGCTTTCTGACAAGTCTGATATACTTTAATAACAAAAAGAAACTAAAATGTAACAGTTTCGGAAGTATATCCACCTCCTTCTTCAGACTTAACAACTAAACTTAGAAAATGACGTAAGCAAACGAGACAACAAGAAAGATCATCTTTTACTTTCGACCAATCAGGGGTCAGTACTAATTAAAAATTCACTTTTTTTCTCTTAGCGCTACCCCCTCCTTTGACAAGCGCACCTGCAATTCACCTGTCAAAATTTGATGAGCCAAGAGATCAAAAGCAACTGATACCATATAAATGCTGGAATTCCTTCGAATGAATAGTTTCTCACAAAAACAAGTCCATCGCGATACCGGCTTTAAGAAAAGACCTAAAAAAAAGTACAGAATAACCTGTGTACTTAAAATTCAAAAAATAGGTTTATAAAGCTCATAACCTTCCAACAAAATAAAAAAATATGAGCAGTAAATAATAAATAAACTAAAATAACAATTATATCAAAATAATTAAATAAAAATTAACGCTATCAAAGTAACTACCGCAAGAATTGCTGGTAAGTGTCCTCATAGCATTCTCTTTTCCTCCTTCTCCTCTTCCCTTTTCAAAATGTCCTCCTCCTCTCTTCCCTTTTCGAAATGTCCTCCCACTCTTCATTAATACTGTATCTAGTGTTCCAGTTCATAGCCTTCTCGGCCACTTCTCTTATCCTTTCCACTTCCTAACTAACTACCTACATTCTTGTTCTACTACTGCTGCCCCTTACCAGTTCACTTCATGATCCGTTTCACTAACGTTCTTGAAAGTAGCATTAGTGTCAGTCCTTAATCTGACATCATTCTTATGATGCTTTAAACGTCCTTATTTTGCTTTAAACTGTTCTTCTCCACGTTCATTAAGTACGTTTGCACGTAATCATTTGCAAAAGTTTTCTGTTCTAGTGAAAAGTTTCTTTCACGCAAAAATATAGAATTGAGTAAGGTAGAGTGTTCCTTTGAAAATATGTTTGGTTCTTTTACAGCAAGTAAAATCCAAAAGAATAATTTAGAAGCAGATAGGCACTGCATTACAAAATATACAACACCAAATTACATATGACATTATGCTACTGAAATGTGATGGTATAATCATTTTAGTTTACTTGTCAGTAACTTACCAAGTCAGTGGCACAATTCCGTTACGAGTACTCTTGTTTTCCAAAGATTGTCGGTTGATTGTTGTTCGTAAATCTCTCCCCTTTACTCTCGCTTAATAGACCAATAGTAGTCTCCTAACGTGTCCACACTCCAACGGCCGTGATAAAGCTGTTCCATAATCTTCCATCTGGCGAAATCCTTCACTTGTGTTATCAACATTCACAGGAAAGTTGCCTAAATGGGAGTGCAATAAATGTACCTTCAGACTCATGTTGCATTCTTTTTCGTTTGTGAGCATTGTTTCAATCATTTTTCTGTTTCGGGATGTTGTTGCTTCCTGAGAAAATTTGAAATTACATCTACGAATCTCACCCAGACCTGCTTTTCTACATCCGTCAGTGTAGATTAAAAATGTTCATCCTTGGTTAACTTTCTTATATCTGGGCTTGCAAATACACCATCTTTCACCTTGGCGTAGGATAAGGTATGAGATTTCTTGCAGAGATACTGGAAACATTCGCCAGACACGTTTAAAGCCTTGACGAACCACTTAGACATTCCTAACTTAATATGAAGGGGAGGTCAACCACAGATGGTACAGAATGTATGTGAATTGTAAATGCAAGACCTTGGCGCAATGATTTCTTATTTAATCACCTTGTACTAAACATACGTCTCTTGAAAACAACTTCACTGCACTGTCTTTCTGTAACAACAGCTCAATTAACATTGACCAGTGACCACACGAACAACAAGGCAGGAATAAGTAAGTCTCTGCAAATGACGTTACTCCGCTTCAGAAATACTTCAAGCAGCATTTTCTTTATTTTTAGGTTCACTTTCATAGAGGTGTTTGACAGGAACAAGCGAGAGAGATATTGTGCAGTAATACAAGCAGTGGGTTGTTGTAGATGTCTAAGATATACATTGGTATTATTTTCTTGCGTCCGATACGTGTAACTTTCGACAAACTTCGAAAAAAAAATGGTGTTTTTCGGTAAATTGTTCTTCTATCCGTTGGGAGGGGCTCCATAGTTTAGTGGTTAGAACGTTGGACTCATGTCCGCGTGGTCCCAGGTGCAATTTCCGGCTGGAATCCCACGTTTTGGCGACCACCCAACGTCGTGAGGCAAACTGGGGAGTCACGTGAGTGGCGGCCACACTCGGTCTAGAAAGCCCCTGATACGCCTGTTCGTATTTAGGTGCGTGCAGTGCTGACCACACAGCCGTCACCCAGGTGGAGGCAGTTCCACCAAACACGGACAGATGGCGTTGGAATAGGCTGTGGTTATTTTTTTCTCTACCCATTGGGCACAAATATTAGATCGTTGGAATCTGTGTTCCATAGACTTGCCAGCGATGTATCATTTATGGCCCTAGGAGGAACACAGGGTGCGCACATGAAAAAGTCTGTGATTTTCGTAAATTTCCTGGTCGGCGTGAAGGGTTTAGCTGTAGAGCAAATACTAGGTGATGGAATAAAAGGAATGTCTTTTTTGTGTTCAGCACCATCGATATATATATATATATACGAGGGCAAGTCAAGAAAGACTTGGACTGATTTTTTTTTCTAGGCAATTTATTATTACTCAGCAACAGGCACATGATCCTTTTCAAAGTAGTCCCCGCCCACTTGAATGCACTTTTTCATTCGAGTCTTCCAGTCCTCAAACACGTGTCGCAGGCCATTCTTTGAGAGGTCCTTCAAAAACGCCTCCGATGCCTTCAGAATCTCGGAATTATCGGAGAAGCGGCGTCCACGCAGTCTGGATTTTAGGGCAGGGAATAGAAAAAAGTCGCACGGTGCGAGATCTGGGCTATACGGTGGGTGTGGCACACAGTTGATATTGTGCTGATGTAGGTATTCGAGAACAGCATGTGCCACGTGTGGTCTCGCGTTGTCATGGTGGAGTCTCCAGCCGCCATTGCGAAGGTTTGGTCGTTTCTTCGCAATGTGCTGCCGTAAGGTCTGAATGACTGACACGTAATATGGTGCAGTTACAGTAGTGCCGGAGGGAACAGCATGCTGATACACCATACCAAGATGATCAAAGAACGTGATCACCATCACCTTGCCTGCCGACTTCACAACCTTTGCCTTTTTTGGTGTGGGCGAACCTGGTGTCTTCCACTGCGTACTGGCTTGCTTGCCCTCAGGATCGAAATGATGAAGCCATGACTCATCGCCGGTGACAATTGACTCCACATAGGCGTCTCCACCATCCTCAAACCTTTGCAACAGCTCCCTGCAAGTCTCCACTCGAACGGCCTTCTGCTCTGGTGTCAGGAGTCGCGGAATCCATCGCGCACACACTCGGCTCATGTGGAGGTGGTCATGCAAAATTTTGAAGGCGCTGCCATGAGATATGCGTAGTGCGGCTGCCAGATCGTCGATACTGATGCGGCGATCTTCTCTAACAATGACTGCTGCCGTGTTAATGTTCACCTCAGTAACAGCTGACGCTGATACACCTGGTCCACCAGCTTTCGTGATTGTCATTCGGCCATCTTTAAACTCTTTGAACCACCAGAACACGGTACTTCGTGGCAGAGCGTCATCTTTGTAGGCTGCTGTCAACATTCCTAGAGTTTCTGTTGCACTTTTCCCCAGGCGATAGCAGAACCGTATAGCTGCAAATTGTTCTTCTCGTAATGACTCCATTTCTTCTACAGGCGACTTCTAGAGGCGGCGCAGTACATCACCTGCAATAAAAAGTCGTGGTTACCAAACATGCAATGATTCCTTAACAACATTTTATATATATGCACAGCAAGACCCACCCTACTTGTATGCCAAACTATGAAGCTCCAGCGTTAACAGAACTGCCGGGAAAAAAATCAGTCCAAGTCTTTCTTGACTTGCCCTCGTATATACTCCCTCCGGGAGACGCCTCATCCACTAGTGGATTGAATATGGCTGTGTATTATTATTATTATTATTATTATTATTAT